>PNEQ01116602.1:0-75494 GCA_003012365.1 Medauroidea extradentata | reverse complement strand
GTTGGAAGGTCGTGTAGAGAACACGGGTGCCCGACGTCACAGAGCCCAGGGGTACGAACAGGGTTGAGAAAGGGGTCGGGGAGGTTGGTCAGCGTTGAGAGCATGGTGGTTCTCATAATCCCACGTCAGCACTCCTCCATTGCAGCGCAAAGTAAGCGGGGGATGGAGGCGACAGCAGAGTAGGCGGATAACCGCACGCAGGGGAGCTACGCATGTGGGCCGGGCAGACACTTCAGAACGTGTTTGTTGACTCCCACAAGAGGAGGATGGTCGTCTATACTTCGCTTCGTGGCGGGCGAGGACTGGCATTTAAAGCAGCCGGCGGTAACCGCGCCTTGCTCCCGTATTCACCGGGGTGCGGCCGCCGTCGGGACGCCCCTGGCACGTGAGACGCCTGATAATCCCCCTTCCTCCCAGGGATGCTGTGGCTTGACGCTAATGTCTTAAAAGAGCCGCCCTTTCCTCGACGTCGCTCCTGTTTGTATCGCTTACTATATTACCAAACGTTTCTCTATTTAAGAGTGAGTGTGTGGTATACAAATCAACGCTTAAAACAACAGTTTAAATATGTACGTATTTAAATTTCACTATGGATAGTAAGGTAAGTGGACTTTACGTTTCGTCGCCAGTGAGGTCACTGGAGACAGTGACACACAACTTGATACAATGACAGTAGTTGGGAGAGGAGTCGTCCATGGTCTTTGTTAAGACCATGCTCTTCAGTTTCAAGTTTTTTTTACCGATATTAATTTTTTACGCCTAAACGAAAAGCAGATATCAAAAAATCTGTCACGCAGTTTTGTTTAAAATTCTCTTCTAGGGTCTACATGTTGATTTACTTTTTCAAGGCAATAAATACTATGGTTTTAGTTAATTTTGTAATTAATGAAATACTGGTTAACTGAATTTTTATTCGAAACCGTACAGTTCCTTGTTTTGAAAAAAAAAATTAGCTATCACAACAAAAATATTTTTAACAAAACTGCCAGATAGATTTTAATATCTGCTCTCGTTTAGGCGTAAAATTTAATATCACTAAAAAGTAGAATCTGAAGAGCATACCCTTAAGTAACCATTTTAGCATTTGCCTGGAGAGAAATCGGGGGACCATGGAAAAACGAAATCAGGATAGCCGGAGCATGGGATAGAACCCAGGTACTCCAGAATGCAAGTCCAACGGGTAACCATTGCGCCACCTCGCTTTGTAAAGTCAATATGGAAGTAACTACAAAACAACTATCCCAGATAATGTGACCAGGCAATCGTCTGAACAAACACTTTACACAGATCGATGTACTTGTTTAGCGTAATCTGTTGCGCCGCAGTAAATGTACGAGATTTCGGCTTCAGCGAAAAAATGTAGCTCAGGTAGTTGGTAAAATATTTTGTCTACGGTTGTTGTTATTTAATTATTTGTTTATTTATTTTGATTTTTGCAAGTTGGCTTTGAGAAATTAACAATTTAAAGCTGATTATTTTAGTGCCTAATTATGTACCATGCCCACTTAACAAACTAAATTCGCAATTATGGCTACTACCACTTATTTCTGATGCTTTTATAATAATATTTTTTTTGATAACAAAAACTAAACAGTAAATTGTAAAATTTTTAACTCAATGCATAGGTAACATAATTGTTGTTATTTTACGAATTTCCTGAAAGTACATATTTTTACAAGAAAAAAGTTACACTACACGGGAAAAATAATGTTTTATTAATTGGCAGATAGTCTTGCGATATTAACTCCCGTTTGAACTTTTAAAAGTGTTTGTAAATACAGAAACATAGGTTTCATTGGCGTAAACAAGTAATACTAAGCCTACACCATAATTTTAACTAATCAATTATGAACGTAATTAATACAATTTTATAATTAAGCAAATTATGCGTTGAAACTGAGTATCGTAATGAGGGTTTTAGTCTACGTACGGAAGCCCTGAGTAATGAAATTTACTTGCGATAAATTACAAATGATAAATTTGCTCACGGTCTTTAAAATAATTGAGCAATGGTAGTGCATGACTGGATGTAGCTTTTAGGGTATACTCCATTGCGTTGCAGATGTCTGTCAAAGAAAATTAAAGACAAAGGGTAAATATAAATAGGCAGTGTACGTTTGAGTAAACGCGATACATCCACAACCTAAAACTTCATAAATTGAATCAGGCCAAATAAAACAATGACAGCCAAATAAGAAACTAAGATAGAAAACTACCATACACCACCAATGCAGGCAACACAGGTTTGAAGCCAGGTTTGGCAAATGGACCAATAGATAAAACCATACTACACAACAAAACACAGTAGTTCTCTAAACATGAACACTATTCGATTGTTTTATCCAGTCTGGAAACATTTACCCCGTTCGGCGTTAACTTCTCTACGGCTCAACGATTGGCTGTTAAACGAGTGGGTCAGCGCCTCACGTGACCCCTAATTTTACACAGGGTAGGTAATTTAGTAGTAATCTAAGTTTACAATTGCGTATTTAGTGCAATGTATTTTTCTTGTACTGTGATATTTGGAAGAACCATAAACTATTAATTCCAATTAAAAACTTGTACAATTCGTACGATTTCTTATAATTTTTTTTTTTTAATTTTTATCCTTGACACCTTATATGCTAAACTATATTTATAGATTTTCTACAATAACTTCTGTTTTAAAGCATTTTTGGTAAATGCATCAATGTTGAGGCATCGACGTGTTACATGTTTATCTTATTTTGGAATTGACTTAGTTCTTGCAAGATAATCAACAATTCGCTTACAATGATTCTGCATGAAAAATCAATTAACGATTTCGTTACTAAGCATGCCAAGCAGTTTAACAAGATTATACCCTATGTCTTGTCAAACAGAAGACTTTGATAAGATGCCTTGAATAAATATTACGGCTCGAAAACTGAAAAATATAAGTAATTATCTAACACTCCCACTTAACAACGAACACCTCCAGCCACCCATATATCAATTTTTTATTTAGTGTCATTCTCGTCTGTGTTATTCACGACCTTAGAGGAACCAGTTAAGGCGGCGGCCTGGTGAAGGGCGTGTTTGTGTGTCAGAGGCGAAAATCGAAGTGGCGCTACGAGCGACGTCAGCCGGCACACATATTATGATATCGCCTCTACGGCCAAAGTCGTAAATACGCGCGCTGTGTTCCCGCCGTAACGTTTTTACTGTGGTACTTTAAGAGGGCGTGGTACATAATTCAACGCTAAAAGCATTAATATATAACTGTAGGTTTCTTGAAGCCAATTTGCGAAAGTTAAACAATGGCAATCCTAGACAATAGCTTCAGCCAACGTTTTAAACAAAATCGTTCCCAGTGTTACTAACTTCTGAGGCACAATCTCTGACGCCGGAACCTCGTGCATTTAATTGCGGCGCAAGAGATCACGTGTAACGAATGAGTCATTCTGGATAAATATTTACTCATAAAGTTGGCAAATAGCATTATATATTATTGTCATTGAGTATTTTATCCATATTGGCTTCGAACGAAGCGTAAAAATCAATTGATATTTTCAGCGTATATTTATCTACCTCGCACTCTTAAGCAGTGACCGTATCATTTTACTGATCGCGTCAATGTAGCAAAGTTCAATGTACGTATAGACCTTAATTTCGAACAAATCCGTTACATGTATCTTGAAAATCAACCGTGTGAAATAGCCTATTCTAGCCAAGTTTCAGGGCTTTAAATTAATGCTTCAAATGGGCGTGGTGTCTTGAAAAACACATTCACGAGTAGCCTGAGGTGTGTTTTCTTTTCGTAGATAAGCATTGGTGACGCACGTTTACTGGTCTCTGAGAATAAACGTAACTCCGAACACGCTGCACGCAGTTCGTGCGCCAGCCAGGCGCCCGCCTTAAAATACGTATCTGCAGCGACTGCACTTACAATAAGAACATTCACTTCATTCCTTTTCTTCTTCCACATTTCCGACCTTTACGTATCGCCCGTCCGAAGCATTCATCCTAAGCATGAAAACGTAATTGACTCGTATTTCAACGCCGGCGCTTTGTTCAGCTCAGCCATTCGGTGGAAGTGAAAGAGATCTGTTTACATCCAATTCCGGTATCCCGAGGCGTTCTCGCAGACAAATCACGCTTCATTAATTAGACGCTGATTATAAACTCGAATGAGTTTGACGATTGTTCTCTGCAGAACGACGAAGGAAACGACCGTCTGGGAAGGCTAAAACATCCAGATGAATTCGAAGATGGGAAGGGTAATTTCATAAAGCGCTTCAGGCTGCCTTTCGTCGAATAGAGTCAGGTTTATCGCAGAGAACGGCGGATGTAATTAAATAGACACGTCGTCAGCTTTCCAGCGCATTTTTTTTTTTTTTTTTTTTTTTTTTTTTTTTTTTTTTTTTTTTTTTTTTTTTTTTTTTTTTTTTTTTTTTTTTTTTTTTTTTTTTTTTTTTTTTTTTTTTTTCGTTTTAGGAGCCTGCTACTGAAATTCAGATGGTGAGACAGTTAAGAAAACTTAAAGTTTGGAACGAAAAAGTAGACAGTTTTAGATCCTTTGGTTATACCAAACATAAAAATTAACTGTGACTGTACTTCATGATTTATAAAGAAATTGACTATCGAGAAAGGTTCAGAGAGCCGCGCATCACTACAAAGATTCTTCTTGCTCAGTTTCAACCAGATTTTGATTACGGGATGGAGTGGTAGACCATTTCCAACCCCACACCTCGAGGACCGTAGATGAAATGAAGGGTGAAGCAGTGACGGAATGCCAGAGCGGGGAAAAACGGGAGTAACCCGAGAGAACCTAACCAGTCAGCAGCAACTTCCTCCAAGTTTCCTACATCCCACATGCAAAAAATGCAATACCAACCACGCTGGGAACGAGTTAGGATCGTTTTGGAGGGAGGGTGAGTGGGTCTGACCACTCAGTCGCCGCGGCCACTCATGATTTAGAATGGGTTTACACAGTCAGTAGTTGTGAACGAGTAGTGATAAACCCACCCACCTCACACCATACCGATCTGGGTTCAATTACCGCTGGAATCATTCTATATTTTTGCCTGTGGGAAACTACGCAGACTTTGACCTGCAATTTTTCTCTGGGTAATTCTGTTGGTACAGCCTTTAATTTCCATCTCTGCTAGATACTCACGTCATATCACTCTTCCAAATTTATATGACCTTGTTATCAAGCACTGACTAAATGATTATCAATACATCTATATCTACCCATCAAACACAAAGTGATGGTTAACTGTCGGCAAGACGTCCGTCCGCTGTCGGAACCGTCCTCAAGTGTCCACAACATGATAACAGACAGCAGGCAGTCAACAGCACGATGTAGTTTTTCAGAAAACATTAGCCGTCACGAAAAAGGCATCGGCCCGCTATCCTTTTCAAGACACTCAAATCGATAAAATACTCCAAGCCGATAACGGTACAGTCACTTTCTACAGATAGCAGCCATCTGTCGCGAAACAGACACCGCACGCTGTCCTAAGAAGCCTTGTTCTTTAGTTGTGCAGTGGTTTCGAAAATATTTTTTAACGCTAATTAATACATATATCCAAAATTCATTCTTACAGTTATAACACTTAGCCTACATATCATTGTTTGTATCTGAATTTTTCTGTTGCAACACACCAAACGGATTTTTAGATTTTTGCCCCTAAAATAGCGCATATTTTGGTGTCAAAATAAGCTATAATAAAGGAAAGTAATTTTTTGCTAGCATACGGTACTTTATTTTAATAAACGCTCTGGCGAAATTGTGTATCGTATGACCGTTCTATGTCTCAAAATTTTCAAAAAATTTGGGTAAAACATATTTCAGTTATTTGCTATTGTTTGATATTAATGAAAGATCATAGCCTGAATGGACAATGGCAAGAAAATTTCGGGCCATTAATGGCTCAGTGACGTTTTTCAGACAGTGAGCATCTGTCGCGAAATCGACACTGTCCCGCTTTCTCCTAAAGGACACTGAATATATATCTGTATTTTGAATGTGACATTTTAGTGTCTCACTGTCCTATTTTCGACAAACGGATATCTATCCCAAAAATGTTACTTGCGCACTGTCTTTTTCAGGGCAGTTATAAGATACCGGCAATAAAATTCCACGCCATTTACGGCGCAGGGTCCTTTTATCAGACATCAGACGCGAAAAAGATAATAGCCCGCTATATTTTTAAGGCAGTCAAAAATATATTGGCAAATGGATGCCTGGTCTTTAACTGTACAGTGTCCACTTACAGACAGCATTAACCTGTAACGAAACATAATATACCTTCTTTAACGACAGTGAAAACGTAATGTCAAGAAGATACCAAACTGTTAACGGTGCTGTGTCCTTTTCCAGACAGCAGATAAGTGTCGCGAGAAATGTACCAGCCCGCAATCTTTTTCAGGGGAACAAAGCAATGTTGGTAAAAAGATGCCGGGTCAGTAATACACTGGTATCCTTTTCTGAATAACACTCACCTGTTGCGAAAAAGATATTGGTTTGCTGTCAGTAAAAATACACTTAAAAGATATTGGCAAGAATATACCGGGACGTTAAGAGGAGTCCTTCGCGGTGTCAAATTTCCACCTTTGACGCGTGGGAACAGCGTAGCGATAAGAGTCAGTGTCCCACGCTTGACGAAAAGTATATCGCCTCTATTCGCAGCGCGCCAAACTGGCGTGCAAGGTTTCCGTAGTCTTTTTACTACGAGACTTTAAACGGTGGCCCCAATATTTTATTTTTGAATAGTTTGAAGTAAAGACCAACGCATGCTTCTCGTTTTGTACTTTACGAATTCAGGTAATATTTTCGGAGTTACAACAGTCTAAAAAACCCGTTTTTAGCCATTTTGAGAGGCTCGAATATCATGTTTCTAACAAGCGTGCTGCATTTTTGAAAAAATAGAAGTATGGTTTCAAGTGTGTGTTCTTTTCGTAGGTAAACATAATATGAATAACTGAAGCGGTTTCGCGTAAAAATGTATGCGCGTGACACGCTGCAACGCCGTCCATGCGCCAGTCGAGGACTTCTCTTAACATACTGGTAATCTTTTCTGAACAGTAGTTATTAGTCGCTAAAAAGTTAATTGTCTGCTGTTATTTAAATAACACTTAAAATATATTGGCCAGAAGATACTGGGACGTGAATGGTGCAGTGTATCTTTTTCATAGGTACTGTCTCGAAAAAGATACCGGCCTGCTGTCTTTTTGAGGACATTGCTAGATCACCCACTTCCATTATAGCCAGACTTCATTTTGCTGGAATATAATAAATATTCGTATAAATAGTGTTCTATAAAATAAGGAGCATTGCATAATTGAATATGCAAAAATAATTTGCTTTTTTTTTTACTTTTTCTTACTGGTGGAATGGTTTCTTTTCTTGAAATAGAGGCCTCACTCTGTTTCGATACAATTTTACTCGTGGTGCTAGCTTTGCTCGAAGGTGAAGTATCTACTGTCATTCTCATTTCCCATACTAAAACCAGGCGACAGGGCAAAATCTTCTGTTTCCTTTGACTACTTAAACTGAGCTTCTAGTTCAGGCAGAGAAGTACCTGTCTCCCTGTGGTTATCTGCATGTATCTTTGTGACACGAGGAAAGCGTATAGAGAGTCCATGTGGTGTGTTGTGTGATATAATTATCACCAGCAATTACAAAGAAAGAAAAAAATTGAGGTTTCACCATGATGTATTTTAACAACTAGCATGCATTTAAAACACGTGAAACATGGTAATTGGATTTTAAAGATTTCTGAGTTCACAAGTAAAATATGAATCAGCAAATGCAACAGCACGAATGAATTATACAAATATAAACAGCTATACAAGCGTCGCTTGACGCAATGTGAATAATCCAAAAAAAAATTTATATTTGCATGATATTCGTGCATTAATGGCGTGCTACTACAAAGAATAACCTGAATACGTTAACGGCATGCAAGTCGTCTAGAGTACTCAATAAGCCACATGGCTTTCCAATAGAAAATTAAGTCAGCTTAACTGACGTTTAACAAAACTGAACAGGTTTCAAAATCGGTAAATGTATCCTCCTAGGTTTCTCTACAGTTACGTAATCTCGTGCCCAAAACGTTACTCAAAACACTATCAAATCTTAAGACTGTAAATCATGAAGGCACGCAAAGTGTTTGTAATTAATTACAAAATTGAAGGGATGTGGTAAGTGAGCCATTTGAGTGAATTTGAATCTGTGAACATTAAGCACGATAAACCAAGTCAAATATGTCTTCTAAAGTAGTACAACTACGAGAGAAGCACCATTGCAAGAAACTTACGCACAAAATCACGCGTGCCAGCATAGGTACACCCAGTTCACTTAAACGTCGGCACTGCTCATACAGCCACGGTATCAATTCAAACCTAAAAAATACCGAATTTAACAATTGAAAATTTAAAGCTGTACATAATTTTAATGGACGGAACCGAAATATAATTTAGAAAATAATAAGAAAAAACAATCAATCACTATACATGACTGTAGCCGCCTCCATACGCCATGGCGGTTGTTCAAGTGCGATAAAATCTATATTATATTTTTATGAAATATTGTTAGTTTTGTAGACAATACTTGTGAGTACATTATAATCTTACGAAACAATTTTAGCTCTCATGGTGTTCTCATAACGGGGTGTCAAAGTCAAAATTTGCTTGTTACACTGCCAAGCAAATAGTGAAAACCAACTGACCTACTTAAACAAAATAATTCACTGTGAACTTACATCCCGTGAGCTAAATAATAAAACATTTAAAAACCCACAACGTAATGCTTTGAATTTAAAAAAAAAATTACAAAAGTACAGATTTAAGTTGCAAATTCAGCAATTTTTTTAAATAAAAAAATTGTTCGTGAGATTTATTCAAACATTTTATTACGCAGCTAATAGTATGTTATTTCACTGTTAATTATTTTACGTACGTATGTCAATTGGTTTTTACTATTTGCATGGCAGCAGAACATGCAAATTTAGCCTTTGACGCACCGGTGTGGGAAAACTACGCCAGCTAAAACTGTTTCGATAGGAGGAAATTGCAGTCACAAGTATTGTCTACTAAAGTAACACTATTATATATATATATATATATATATAATGACTTTATCACACTTGAACACGCTTAAGAGCCCAGCTATCCAAACTGCAGGAGTTAACTTACATGTGCCTCGTTGCTAATTCGCCTCTGATCAGAGCTGATAAAAAATAGGAATAACTGACTACACACGACCACAAAGCTGGCCAGGACTTGCCGCTGCGCGTGTGTCAGAGGGAGGGGGTGAAAGGAGAACGAGAACAAGGAAATAGTTACGCAAAACTAAGAGGAAGGAACACCCGCTCGTCGCCTTACACTACGATGGTCGTGGACAGTTACTAAAGCACCATTGATGCTGCCGACGTCATATACACAAGGCACTCCGGTGCAACATGTAAAATATACTGGTAAGAAGACACCAGGCCGTGAACGACACAGTGTCGTTTATCGGACAGTGGTTGTATGTCGCGGTAATGATACTGACCTGTGGTATTTTTGAGGAAATTTTAATGATACCTTAGAAACATTGAACGGACACTAATTTGCTATTTACATTTTGATGGTTAACAGGTTGTATCTAAAAATAATATATTATGACGTAAATAATTTATTTCCTAGTTTAATACTGACACAACGCACTAGTTCAATGGTTATGTCTTAAATAGACTACTAATCAATAATAAGTAATAACAGTATGCACTGCGTGTCTGCAAACTCATCCACAAATCGGCCATATACCAGGAACAGTTACTTGCGTCTGTGTATCATGTGTAGATTCCAACAAGGTGGCGTGATGTCAAGGTTAGCACAACGGACTACGATTCAGAAGATTGCTGGTTCAAGCTCAACACATTCCGTTCGTGCAACACCCAAATTTAATACAGTATAAAAGTTCGTGATAACATGTACTAAACACTAGAGAAAACATTTTTAACGTGCATGTGAAATATTTTGGATATTAATTTATAATCATGTTTGACCATCGCCTGCCCTCCAACTTTTCGAAACCCAGTCACCACTGTCTTTTCCGACACTTAGCCATGAACAGCCCGGTGTATTTTCTGGCACTCAGCCATCAACGGCCCAGTGTCTTTTCCGACACCCAGCCATTAACGTCGCGGTGTCTTTACTCTTTTCCGATACACTGCCATCAACGGCCCGGTGTCTTTTCCGACACTCAGACGTCACCGGCCTGCTGCCTTTATGACACCGTCCCTCCATCTTTTTTGCAAACGGCAAGACATCAATTTTATATCGTATCGGTAGCTGCCCGGTGTCTTTATGACACGAGGGCTGACTGTCAGCCGCTGGTCCAATGCCCGTTACCGGCAAAAGACATCAGACCGGTATCTGGAATTCCGGCATGCCGCTAGTGGTCCGCTTTCCGGCTGTACTTTCTGTGTTTGCTAGTTACACTGTAAAAATATTTGGAAATTTAGTACCCCAATGTATAGGAGTGTTAAGAAAGTAAGTATGGTAAATCGGTTTCACATACGTCAGTGGTAGCTTTACCATACATTTTTGGAAACAAATTAATGTAAACTGACATTAACAGACTTGGATAGAAACAACGCTGAACATTTGCTCTGTTTACAAGCTGAAGCGTGGTAAATGGCCCGTACTGTATACGGGTGGCACAAACTTCCAATATTAATTAGGAAGCTTTTATATAGCGTATGCTTTGTTCTAAGTGAATGTTTTCCAGTGCAACTGACATCATCGTAACAATCATTTTGCGAAATTTAAGCATTTACTATCAATATACTAGGTGTAGCTAGAACATTTAATTAACTGTAAATATTTTGCCAAACAGAACGTCATACTTCTAATCGCGTTGCTATTACTACAAAAAATATAAATTAACTGTCGTAACTGACGCGTGATTTACCTCCTAGAAAACGATTAGAAAAATATTAATTACGGTAATGCAAAAAATTCTATTAATGGCGTGAAATGTTGACAAACCATGAAATGAAACTAATAAAGCAAAAGTGCTATGGAAATGATGCATATTTTTGCTTACTCTTTGGTGTTAAGTGGTAGAAGAAATATACTTGTGATTGGCGAACTATATGGGTTAGTCGGTGCTCTAGTGATCCATTGCATACAGTATGTTCGGAGTTTCGTTTTTTCTCAGAGACCAGTAAACGTGCGTCGACAATGCTCACCTACGAAAATAAAACTTCAGTCAACAGCACGCACTTTGGAAGCGTTATTTGAAAGTCTTGGCTAGAAATCGGCTTTATCAGATGGTTGTGTCTCTATACGTAGGTAACAGACTCTTTCGAAGTTGATGTCTGTAATCACATTGAACTTTGCAACAGTGAATGGTTTAGTAAAATTATAGATTTACCGGTTAAGTCCCGTAGTATAAACGTTACAGCGATACCACTGCCCGCACATTTATGACTCTGAGCGTAGAGGCGATATTACAATACATGTGCCGGCCGGCGTCGCTCGTAGCGCCTCGTCAATTTTCACCTAACACACACAAACAAACGCTTCACTTGGTGGTTCACCTCAGTTTCGAACGTCTTTTTTCATTTATATATTTGTATCAGATAATTATTTTCTTATTTCAGACATAAATTGTGATTAAACCTTCCTCTTAGTAAATTTGTGTATCACTCATAGTTTTTGCGTAATAAGTCGTAAACTTCGAAATTTGCACTTTACGGTTTTATGTACGCCATTAAAACCAACTGACATACCAAAATGAAAAAAATCACAGTGTACAACAATGTCGTAGGCTATAATTTGTCATATATAAATACAGAAAATAAAATATTTTTGTATTTAATAAAAAATTCTGAATTTTAAAATGAAAATTTAAAAATTCCAACAATTTTTTTTTTAAAAATACTATATATATATATATATATATATATATATATATATATATATATATATATATATATATATATATATATATATATATATGGTTTTTATATGATTCAAATCTTAGCGTCCGTAAAATACCTCATCGCCTCTACGTGCGAAGGACTAACCTAGCGTGTAGTGTTTTTGTAGAATATGTTTGACAACGGGACCTCAAGCGTTTACGCTGTTATTTTATATGTAAAAAGTATGTGGTAAACTCTAATTCATAATTCTTAGATTTTGTTTTACGATTGCTGTTGATATTTTTCCAGCTACAGCAATGTGAAAAAGTCGTTTTTAGCAATTTTGAATAGCTTGGAAATCATGGTTTTAATAAGCGGACGGCATTTTTAAAATCGTAGATACACAATTCGAAGTGTGTTCTTTAGGTAGACAAACACACTCGAAACATTTTAACAGCTACACAAGAAAAATTACTTTCCGTACCACGCTACAGCACGGTTCTCGCGTCAGGCCCGCTATCTCTTTTAAAGTATGATCTCAAACAAGAGGTGTTTATAATCCGAATTAAACACATCAAAGCATTCCAGGAGAAAACAACAAATGTAGTGGCAAATTGGTAGTACCCGAATCGGAGGGAAAGATAAGATGACAGAATGAAGAACACCTGGGAAGAAGAGAAGAATAATAACAAAAGAATAACTAGGTAACTTTAGGTTATAAGCCGTCCACGGGCGGCCGAGTTAAATTATATATATATATATATATATATATATATATATATATATATATATATATATATATATATCAGCGTGTCTTGTTCATTAAAGAAATAATTTCTTTACGACGTAAATGCTAACGACGGGAACACCTTGAATTAAAAAAAAAAAAAAAGTATTGTGCCTATATAAAGCAGCTATATCAGTTTCGCATCTAGTTATTTTACGTCATATATATGTATGGTGAATGGAACAGATTAACAAATTAACTTATCATAAAAATGAAAATAATATTATCTGTAAATTAAAACGAATTTTTAAAAAGTGCCTACTTTGCACTATCCATTATGAAACGGAACGTTTTCAATAGTTTAAGGAATAGGCAGACTATTCAACATATGTTCTCCGAGTGCATGTGTAAGCAAAAATTGTAATGTTTTGTATATTAAAATAATCAGTTCAGACAAAGAAGGTAAGAGCAAAGGGTTTGTATGGATATACAAAATTTTCGCAAATTAACTATTAGAAAATATAAGTCCTAAAATACGAATACTGTGAACTACGTTGTAACTTTCGAGATTCATTCATATAAACAATATCATGTTTTGTTATTAATGTAATCCGCCCAGTAGAAACGTATACTGTAGTTACGGATTCTTTCAGTTTGTTTTACGTGAGATATAACCTGTACTATTTTATGATACCCCAAATAGCTCATCACAAAAAAATATTCAAATAAAAGTAATTGCATTACTTAAATACGAAATCATACCAAATTTCAATATTTGTTTTTTTACACACAATAATTAAATGAAGGGAATATGATTAGTAAAGAAATTCAAACATTTTGTTCCTATTTTAGTCACAGTTCAAACATAGCCTGTGTCTTGGGATTTTGAGTAACGATCACTGCCCTTAAGTTTAATTTCTCTGTCTCTATCTTAGAAGTAATATAAACTACAGTTTTTATTACTAAATAAAATGTTTCATAATATGTTCCAAACAAAATTAAGTTGATGACATAATTAAAATATTTTCTCACAATAAATATTACGCTTTAAACTGCAATTGCAATAACTTTACGACGACATTACGCAAGTGAATTACATTAGACAAATAATTGTGGAAACACAATTCATTAAAACTATTCAATTGTTTTAACGTTTTATTTTGGGAATCCTCTTCCAGATATTGAGAAATGTATACTAATAAGAAACCTTATAGATAAACAAAAAAATAAGTCGTAACATATTTATTTATTTATTTTCAAAACTCGTCTGTCGATACGTTGTCGATTGGAATGATCTTGAGATGTAACAGTTTTCTTGTACAGAAATAGAGCTCAAGCCTCTATACAAAACATGACAGAGTACAGATACTTGTTACAATATAAATTATATAGACAATCATTGACATAAAACATTATCTTGTTACATTACATGAATTTGAATGTGCTGATATCTACATTACTTCTTTTGAAAAAACGACAAATAGCAAGCATGTAAAATAATAATCACATAAGAAATTACAAAGTGAAAGTTAAATGTTCATAATACGACGGCTGAATGGAATTCATAAACTTGTATTACTTTATAACTCTTTTGATACATTTTTGTCATTTTCTTTTTTGTTTAGCTTAATCACGGATAGTAACTTATTGTAAATTTTGATTACTGCATAGTTGGAACGTCTATAACTGTCGAAAGAAAATAAAGCGATAAAAGTTATTAACATAATTAATTTTAATGAAAGATTATAGTAAAATTTGTATGACAAGCGTATCAAGGAATGTTATAGATAAATTTAGAGAATAATTATTATTAAGGCTCGGTTTCAGTCGTCATATTGAATTTTATTATTTTTCGCTTTTTTGGACTATTGAGAAGAAAATAGTTAAACCAGCGACTACACCGCAAATTCTATCAACTTTATGCTATAGTACTAGCATGGCAATAGAGTTAGTAATGTATAGATATGTCACAATCTGTCGGGAAAATTATGAATTTAAAAAAATTTGCCACACAGATTGCAGCGTTATTATATGTTAACAGCTAAATCGCAAGGTCTGTACTGCAGCGAAATCTCAACAGAATTTGAGGTACAATCGCATATTTAACCATTTTCTTCCTAGAATCCCAAAAAGCAAAAAATAATATAATTCAATATGGCGACTGAAACCGAGCCTTAATAAACTTGATTCGTAAATTCCGTGGGTAGTTGATTTGATGCAAATAGTAATTCAAAGTAAGATAAAGTATGGAATGCTATTAGATTTTTTTCAGGTAAACACGTGCAATCATTGCCAAATCAGACCAGCATTAAATTCTTCGTACACCTTTGCACTGTAAAATGTACTCTAGTCCAAATTTACATTGATTATATTTTTTCACCATTATTTATTTTAACTTAATAGTCTAAAACGTCCCTTTGTTTATAACTGTAGTCAAATTACTCAAAAAACTTTGTTCAAATACGTGGCTAATAAATCTGAAGGAGTCGAAGAGTTATGAACCGAAAGTCATTCCTTAGTTCTGCACTACATTTGAAAAACTTAATATTTGATAAACCAAGATAAAATGTAACAAGGTTTATGTTATCATGAGAAGCTGATTTATACAGGCAACAGATAAATAATAAATGCGATGTTGAATGTTGTATATTTGATTTTTACATCTGAGAAAATGAAGTTTGAAATATGCATTACTAAGAGTCGGGCCTGGAGTTTTAAAGTTAAGATTCTCTTAACATAAAAGGGCTGTAGGATGCAAGAGCTAAATCGTAAAACTTTTTAAGCCCTGATGTAAGAGGAAGTAAAGAGAGTTTACCGCATACTTCTGCCGCCTGAAGTTTGAAATATCTTGGTTCATTTGTTTAACAACCAAGATATTTCTACGATGCGTCGCTTCCTGGATAGTAGTGTCATAACTTTACTCTCGGTTAATTTTCTTTATTATTACGACGTGTTTGTCTTATTAATGCTAAATAACAAACTTCCTTAAAATTTATAACTGCATCTACAGACATACTACATGAAAGTACCATAGGTTGGATAATAAAACGATAAAAAAATTTACAGTTATGTTTCAGGAATTTATAAAGGATACTTACTATAAAAACTAGAAGAAAAAGAGCAAACGATAATTTTTAAACTATTTTCTTGTATTTTGTGCTTATGCTGGTACATATCTTTTGAGTAAATATACTATTGTTCGTATTTCACAGACGTTTCTCAGCTATCAGGATGCCTTTATAGGTATCGCCCTCGAACTATTTAACTCACGCGTTCTTTAGCTTTTTTAATTTTAGCTGCAGTTTTCAAATGTTGATTTTCATTGTTTTTTTTTCTGTTCTTTTATGAGTCAGAATTTGAGTAGTGCCAAAGTTTATTTCTCGCTAACGTTTCATCCTTCGTCACAGCTGCGGCATTCAGAAGTCTTGCGAATCTATTGACGTGCCGAATATTTGCTGCGTACTTGTATCTATTCTATGAGTGGTCGAATTCTTATTGGTTGTCCTTAGAGGACAATGGTAGGTTGGCTTGCAACTAAGTAGTTTAGGTGATCATTCAATAAGCACAATTATATTTGTCACTGTCCTCAAATCAGTGATTTACTGTACTAAATTACAGGTACTAAAATGTTAGTTTAAAGAGCACCATTCCCACCATTTTTATGTATTTATTTTTGCCGTAAGTTTATCGCAAGAGTATTTTTGGAAAAAATTTCCGCGTAGCTAGATGTCAGTACAGACTTCAGAAGAATACTATAATTTCCTCAACTCCACTGTTAATTTTGAACTAGTATCTCTCGGGAAAGAATATTTTACTCCAGCGCGTTACACCGTAAATGATTTTGGCAATTTTTCTCAATAAATTATAAATGTAGAAAATATTCAAAGCTACGCCTTACACTTTGTTGGCGTCTAAAACATGTAACAGTTTGTCTTTAATTTTTTTGTAAGGTTTATCGTATGTGGGAAACAAAAACTTCTAAATAAATAAAATGATACATATGGCCAGTTCACTACGGTTAATCTAGATTTCTTTTATTCACATACAATTCATTCAAAATTACGGGGGATAGCACTGCCATTATAAATTTCGTATTGATTTTGCGTCAATATTAACTCTTTAAACATTTAAACTCTCACTGTATCGGTGAATTAAATTTCCAATTGATATTTCTTAGAAATACTTGTGGTACAGTTAACATAAATATTGAAACATTACACAATTCTACAAACTAATATATTTTTAGTCTACTCATGCAATGTAACCTATCATTTGATATTCTGTTAAAAAAAATTATATATACCATTCTCAGATTATTAGGTACGAAAACAGCTTTTTTTAGTTTGCATGTAAACGTTACAGTGAAATATATTGTATCTTTAATGTCAAAATGACAAAAATTATTATGTTGTACGTAATACACCTTAAACTTTTGAGGGGATAAAATTCCAACGTTCTACACAGAGTACGTTGTATGCAGCGAACTCATGGACTAATAAAGTTTGTAAGTCGTCATTTTATCTGCCAGAATCACCTTAAATGAATGCCTTTCATAAACATGATATTTTTTAGCGATTCCATAAGAAGCTTACCACGTGAATCCTTCGTGAAACTGAAAATATAAATGTTAATGGCAAAATGTCATACGATGACATTTTCCCTGCACAGTATGGCAACACGGCATTTAGTTAGCCCCCTTTTGCAATGTGTACAGATATCGCACTTTCTCTCTCTTTTTTTGTCAAATTAGCGTGTGTTTATACCTCAGATTGTCTGAAAATGTTAGCCGCGGAACATATGTGATTTCGACATGCGAAAAAAATATAATATCGCAACTTAAGCATTTCATATCACATGTTCAGGTGTGGTTTAGAATGTTTAACTTAAGACTCTCCAAATATCAATGAAGAGCGACGTGTCTCTCTCGCATGCATGTCGTGGTCGTAAATATTCAGTCTCAGTCGCTAAATTGGAGCAGTGGATTGCCTCATATACGTAACATATAGTAGAGCGAACATGACGTCACAAATGTGTATCTAACTTGGTATTCAGGGTTTTGAATTCTTTGTGTTTTACCTGCATAAAGATGCAACTGCATTTTTCCAAACATGTGGTGTGTTTCCAGGATACTTATCTATTCACATAGTGTCACCAAGCTCTCAGTTCTAAACATTTAAGTCGGTATGCAGCAAATATTTACTTTTAACTAAAAACAGCTGTGTTTAGGAAAACATCAGCATGGCAAGCATTGTTTATGATAGTTATTCTGAAATATGTACACAATTAGACTATGTGAAATTGTAGTATGCTTTGCATAATGCACGTATGTGCTTATCTTCTACCAAAACAACCCAACGTAGTTGTGACTAGTAAGTAGGTACTACAAAATTTCGCAAAATCAATTACCTGCACGCTAGAATCCATTGTACTATGTATACTCAAGCCCCGTCTATTAGTTTATTGTCTTCTGTTCCTTTGAGTAGCAACTCGTTGACTATGGTCGGGGCTTGAGTATGCATAGAACAATGGATTCTAGCCATCAGGTAATTTAATTCGCGAAATTTTCCTGTCCCTATACTAGTAGGGATATAATCTTAGCTTCTCAATGTAATTTCACATCTCATGCGCTGTACATCACGTGACATGTATTAAGTACACAATTTCAGAAGTAAAGAGCACTCCCTCTACCCTATAATTACTGTAAGGATAGTACATCTGCGGTTATGCAATAAGTTCGCCTCGGAGCTACCAAAATATTGCGAAGGTAGTTAAGGTCACCGTCACATGTTTTGAATATAGTATCACACCCCTTACCCCTCTGAATCATGGTTTGTTTCAAAATCGTAAGAAGGAAACTGGCCAATATTAGAAAAGAAACTTTTATAAGTTATGATACATTAATGTTCAGTTATAATTTTCCTAATATTATAACGCATAATGAATAACAGCTTGGTAATCATAATTCTGAGCTCTGTATGGAACATTATTCTTCGTTAATTTTTTCATTCGTCTTGTTACTGTAGAGTTCGGATTTTTCTAAAAATTTATGTTTACCGGTTTTTGTCATCTTATACACTTTGAGTACATATTATTTTTATGTGAGGAAGTCATCATGGCAGGCGAACAATGAAATAGACTTTACAGAGCTCAAATACATTTCATAATTCCATGGTGAGATCCCTGAGAAAATACTAATGAAGTCTCAGTACACGCACCCTTGTTGACATATGGTATCAGTTGAGTGCATAATAAATTCATAAATCTTGAAATGTTGTTGGCAAATTACGCGAGATGTTGGTCATCAAGATGTGAGGATTAGTCAGCCTGATTACAGAGTAAGTGCAAGGGAATACTATTGTACTATTCTGCAGCTCGACTGGGTAGTAAGCGGGCACGGAATAATTAGTTAAGGGGCACCCCCTAACGGCGCTTCAAATGCGTTGCAGCTACTTACGGCTAATTTTTTGACGAAACAATTCAACGCGCATTACATTTGTATATCTACGAAAACAACACGCACTTCAAACTATGTCCCTATAGTTGTAAAATTTCGGCACGTTGATTAGAAAATCATTTACGGTCCCCTCAAAATAGCTAAAAATTCCAGACGGCCGTATCTGGATAAATAACACCAGAATTCTAAAAATACAAGTATAGAAACAAGCATTAGACTTTGAACTATGCCGCTGATAAATAAAATAATGTAATAACTTCTTAAAGTCTCATAGGACAAAGGATACTAGTGAAGTACTGCACGCCAGCTGAGTGGCTTGCGCGGAGAGGTGATAATGCATTACATACATCAATCAATGGCAACTTTACCACTACTGCCTCACACACACAAACGCAGCCTATATAGGGAGGTTCCTTAAGGTCTCTTCCACTAAATATTAAAGAACCCTGAACGCTAGCTAACTTGATGCCAAAATAAGTCCAATATATATTTTTATGTAACTATGTATATGACGGGGCACAGAAGACTGCAGAAAAATGTTTTATTATTAATAATGTTCTGTTTCCTGTGTTGTTGAAATAACTAGAGTGGTTCCAAGCTCTTAAGGTACTTCCACATTTTCTGTTTTTGCTGTCTATCCTAGTCGTGGTAAGTTTTTAATGACATCGCAGGTAATAATAATTTACGCTCTGCCTACTACCTTACTTGCTTACAGAAATACGGAATTACAGCATAAACGTGAAATAAGGAACACATTTGTGCAACAGTGTATATCAAATCACAGCAGAGGCAAACAAAAATCAGCCGAGCATAGAGCTGTCCTTAGTTCTTCAACGTGACGGCGTATCACTGACTGAGGCTTAGCTACATTATTATGTATAAATCCACGGCTTTGTGGCGAAAATACTTTCACACCATTTGGTTTCGTTGCCTTGTGTTCACATTTGCAGGTTTTCCTGACGGCTTGTGATCGAATGTTTTAACCCTCTCTTGTCTTGGCGTTCTCCTGGCCAATCACATATGAACGGTGTCACAACAACTTTATTCTGATTGGTGCTGCCAACTGAGAGACACGACTGAACAAAGACACGTTGCCAACAACCACGAAGTACAGCTGCCGACGAGTAGGCATATTTTGTTAAATATAAATAGTGTAAAAATCTTTTCTTGACGGATTCGTGGCTCTGTTTAAGTGTCTTGAGTTTCGTGTTGGTTAAACAACTACTGTATCGGTATATCTATTTTTTTCTTAACTGGATATTAAGGGTGTTAACGTGGCAAAGGTGAATAATTTTATGTTTGCACGACATAGAGTTTGTTTTATAGACGTTGCTTCTAACTAAATTTCCACTTGCGAAACCTTTTAGGTCTCATAGTATTCCCATAGCGGAATGTCAAAGTCAAAATTTGCAAGTTACGGGAACATGCTACTAACAAAAACCAATTTACGTACTCCAAAGACATAATTTACACTGACATTAGATAGTATGGGCCATTTGCTAAAATATTTAAAACCCCACAATCAAGTCCCTTTACATGTTTTAAGAAATGGCATGCATGAAGAAAATTATCGTTATTTTTAGAACTTTTTAAATATACAAAATACTTGCATTTGTAATTCTAAAAATTTTAGCACATGGCCCATGCTATCTAATTTCAGTGTAAATTATATCTTTCGCATAACTCAGTTGGTTTTTGTTACTAGCATGTTCTCGTAAGTTGCAAATTTGGCTTTGACATGCCGCTATGGGAAGACTATGAGAGCATCAAAATTGTTACAAGAGGAAAATTAAGTAACAAGTAAGGTCTATAAAACTAACATTATATCAAGAAAATATAAAATTATAATTTTTTGCGACGTGAACACCCTTAAGGCATTATTTTACTCACGATGCTCTTTGCACTGAAAATGGATATGATCTTATGTATCCGACGCAATTGGTGGTGATAGTTCCCGAGTGAGTAATGAGTGTGTTTGTGTTCCTGGCTGAAGCTTTGCAGAAATCCCTGGCCAGTCCTTTAATGCGGTCGTCTAGTAATGGGTAGTTTTGCTTTTGGTGCAGTGCGGCTTGTGGTATACAGTGAATATGTTCTGTTCTATGGGATTATTTTTGCTTCAGCACTTTTAGATGCAGCATGTATCGTTTTGTATGACATCATGATGTCTTGAAATTCATCAGAAAAAAAAGCCTTTCACATGTTCCAATGTGATAGGAGGTAATGACTTCGAATGTGGACATATTTAAAAGAAAAAACTTTAACTACAAAGTTGATGAATCGAAAAAAAGTCAAATATCATATTTTTTTGTGTAGATAAATAAAAACCTTTGCAGCTGGAAGTGAGGCTTAGATAACGTACATACAAAATTGGAATGAATTGCATATTCATTGCAGGAGAAACAAAAGAAATTTCAATACTATTTAATGTATTTAGTTATTTTTGAAACGGTTCTTTACTGTATCACATTAGTTAGAATGATACGTCATGATCTAATCGAAATTACAGAATAACTGTGTTGCAAATACTTCACCACAAAATCGTAACACATACAAACTGATTGCTGACAGAAAAATATGTTTTTGAGTTATACGTACGCGTGTGTGAGTATATATATATATATATATATATATATATATATATATTTGTATGTGCAGCAAACTGTTATGAACTCTGTATTGTGTCAACGTATGTACCATGCTGTCTAAAATGTTATGTTGATATCTGTCTCGATAAGAATACTATTTCGTACACATTCACTTGTTGTCCGTCAACAAACTACTAAATGAATTTCCGGTGCTTGTGCGTCCTCCATAACCTGACTATTTACTTAGGTATAGAGGTGAGAATATGTTAAGACGAGGGACAGAACGAAGACAATTCCGTCTGCTCGACAGCTTGGGAGGCAGTGAGTGTTTGAAGAAAAACGCGTTGTGAAGCTGGTTCACCTAGCGGAATCAGTTAGCTTTTCATGCGAGTACTTCCGCAGTATTCTTCTCTCGTCCGGACGCGTGTGGTACTATGTGGGAGTCAATTCTCTCTAGTCAAGAAGGAATACCTTGTACCCTTTGGTGCGGACGACGGCTCTCTCTGGCTAAATATTTGAAATTGAATTTACGAAACACATGGCCTGCCAGTGGGAAATGCGCTGAATTCCGGAGGAAAAAGTAGGCTTATGAAATCACCTTCCTGTCTGCGTGTGTGTGTGTGTGTCTGTATGTGTATGTTTGTGTGCATGTCTGTATGTGTATGTATGTATGTGTGCTTGTCCGTGTGTGTGTCCCCTAAAAACTTTTGAACCAGTGGACCGAATTTCATCAAACTTCGTACACATTAAGTTCATTAATCTCGGCACGTATATTCTAGTCAGTTAGTTGGCTGGACCTTTGTGTGTTTCATTCGTTCTTTAGTAATATTTTGAAATCTGCGGCAATTATTTTATCTTTATGATAGAAACACATCACAGAAATAAATTCCCTAATTTTAATCAAACTGAGTACGGATATATCATTATTTAATATTGCTAGATCTACGTAAACGATTTTAAATTAAAGGTAAGTTTTGCACCCACTTTGAGTAATTACGTAACTAACTTCTTGTTTACTTGAAGAACTGTTTAACAATATACATATTGTTATTAATATATTCCTACTTGTAATAATTTAGTAAGTAAACAATAAAGGTTCAACCTTTAATGTAATTTAATTTGGCTTTGCATCTCGTCAACAGGTCATTAAAGACGGTTACACATAACTTTACGCAAGGTCTGAAACTGGGAAGGGAATCAGCCATGGCCTTTGTTAAGCGAGATGAACCCGTGTCCTCCCGAATGCTATTTCGAAATGTTATCGTTGCACCACATCGAATTTCAGTGAATAAATATAACATTTATGTTCGTTATAAAACTTGAACCTAAAACATACTACCCGTCGCTAATATGCCCGTATAAGCTGTTTCGGATAAAGTGAGTACTCATAAAAGCCCTGCTAAATCTCCATTTTCAGCCAATCCGTATCTTTCCACGCGTAACGTTTAACAACGGGAAATGTATTGCCTCTCTGGACACGTCACTTGATATTTGCGCTTGTAAGACAAATTGTGCAGTCCGTAGTAATCTACATAGTTTGATTAAAATGTTTGTTAATGACATTAAATACAGATACGTCGATTTAAGTTGATTTTATTGCTGTATTGGGGTATTTAAATAGGAAAATATACGGAACAACATTCAGTAAATTGCTGCCAACGACATAATTCGTAAGGTAACTGTTGTTGATGTGGAATTATGTGCAGTAACGGCGTATGTTTTTTTTTTTGTTCAAATGTTAAATCTTTAGTACTCACTTTATCCCGAACGACCTATGCCTTTTTATCTACACTGTAGCAAATCTACGTAAAATGTTAAGGAAGTAATTAATTTAAACGTCGTATGGGACCGTTACCATACTTTCTTTTTGTAAACATACAAACTTTTACAGTTGTTACAATACAAGTCTTGTAACTTTAGTATACATTTGACTGTTTTATAAAAAAGTTTAGGAGTGCTTCCATGGATGTCTGGGAAACAATTCTACCATAGCTACTCTCTTAGCGCTCATATACGCAATGTGTGGCGAATTTACAAACTATTTTACGGAGTATGTAGTTCCGCCAAAGTGGTTTGATGTGATTTCTGTCTTGTGTTTACAAGGGAGACTACTATCTCAGGGGTCAATTGGGCACCTGAGGTATCTCGAGGCGTTTTTATGGAGCTGCTATCACACACGTGGCAGTGGAAGAGTAAATACCTGGCACATTATCAACCAGGTAAGGTTAAGTGGGTTTAATGGCTGGTCGATATTGAGGTCAATTGAGACGACGAGGCTCCAAATTGACAGAATGACAGGAACTGGGAGGGGAATTGTCCGCAGGATTTTACAAAAAAACTAACCCAGCAATCGCCTGGAGCGATTTCGGGAACTCTCTAAATACCGAAATCAGTACTTCTGGAGCTGGAAGTCGAATCAGAGTCTTTTCGCGTTGTAATCCAAATTGTCAACAATGCGTCCCGTTGGCGCGTTATTACTAATAAGAGCCAACATCAGAAGGTCGGATTAATTTTTGATTTTAGGTTGCCATATTCGAAATTAAAAGCCATATAAAAATCTCTATTTCTCCCAAGTGCCTCATTATGGTAGATTGGTTCCACACGCCAGGTACCACGCACCGATGGGGCCAACACTTCACTCCTGCAGCCGTCTGGCGGTATCAATTATTCAGTCGGCGAGAGCTGATCGTCTCTCCTCGACACCATCACTGCCATCGATAATGCCGGCCGCATCCCTCCACTCCACTGTCTGCTAGAACCCCCTCCACCCCTGTGTTGCCCTACGACCCCTGAGAGCGCCGCGGG
Organism: Medauroidea extradentata; assembly: GCA_003012365.1. NCBI lineage: Eukaryota > Metazoa > Arthropoda > Insecta > Phasmatodea > Phasmatidae > Medauroidea > Medauroidea extradentata. The sequence continues at coordinate 51,044 of PNEQ01116602.1, read as the reverse complement.
CGCCTGGATTGTAGGTGGCGCCTCGGGCGGTGGGAACAGGAAACCTTTGCACCCGGGTTTCGAGTGGACTCGACCGGCCCGTGCAGGGAGGACTGGTGTCCTGATTGATTAGTTGCTTCTTCTTTCGTCTGGTCCATATGGCCGTTACGTAGAAAACAAACGATACGACGCTGACGTTTACAAAAACAGCTGTGCCGTTAAAATACTATTTCTACCCAATGTTTCCTAAAAATTAGTTCTCTAACAGAACATATACATGAAAGTTAATCTTTCTTTAGTAGGTGATTGTGTGTGTGTACAATAGCTCATTGTATAACACGCACCTAAAGTAGGATTTATATTAATTGCATGGACGGAACATACAAGTAATTCACTTGCATTGTGAAACAAACTACTTCACAAATTTCGTTTGTTAAACTTACAAAATAGGTGATATACTGTATAAACATATTTGCTTGGGCAATAAATAAAACTTCATATTTGAAAGTAATTTCATAATATTGAACTAATTGAGTACATACGTAGGTGTACTTGCAAGCAAACATTTTCAAAATGCTGTTAAATTTTGTTGTATGATGAATTCGAAGCATAAATCTGATTTAAATTTAATTGTTCATAATATTTATTTTCTTATACACAAGGCAACCATAGTTCAAATTATTATTTTACAGTACGCGAATCAAAGTATGGTTTATAACTAGTACGAACAGTATTAACATCGATGGTTAGCTAAAATTAGATTTAAAAAAAAATTATTTTTTTAAATGTTTGCAATACTAAGTTTTCTGTTAGGCGATGCCATTTCTTCGTCGTATTTTTTGCAAACTAGTGCAAACATGATTATCTGGTAGTGAGCAAACACTAATTCCCGTTAATTAGATCAGGTAGTTTACATTTATATAAATACATATATATCAAACCGTAAGTGGATCGCTAGTATGGCATTAATGATTATCTTCATGTAGGCACAGTGAAGTTACAACATAAACTAAGCTGCTTGAAATTTATTTTAATATTTTATTCAAATTATGAGCAGAAACATTAAACGTTTTTACTTCCAAACGAGTATTTTAAAACCTCTTTACAGATATTACACATGCGCAGTGATAGAGGAAAATATCTCTGAAAGAAGGACAGAATTCGGTAGAGTTCTAACATGAAAAGAAAATGAACTCGCTTCTTTGTAGCCCTCAGCTGCCCCGCGGGGCATTGGGAGGTGATTCAATTTTCCTTGAGCCCTTTCTGGGCCTGGCACTCGGGTTTATTGTTGGCCCGGGGCACATGGTTCATGGCTCGGAAGGTTACGAGGTCATCTCTGCAGGAGATTGGCCAAGCATTATCTGCCCGGCCTTCCTACACATGTGCGGAAGTTCACTCTCTCATGCCCGGGGGATGCCGTCACGTGGCGAAGAGATGCTTTTCTTACAAGAAGGGTGGAGTGATGTGCAGCGAGCAAGCCGGGCTGGGCTATTTACACGTGAAAAAGTGTACCGGAAAATGAGCTGTCAGTTCTGCAACAACAATGTGTTATATAAGCTAGCCACGGTAAATTGAACACTTTTTAAGGCATGCAACACAACCGAAATATTTATTTTGTGTTCTGATCCTTTGAATTTCGTGAGCGGTTGAATGTGAGCACTGTGTCAGCCTCGGGGTAAGATCATGACAAATAAATGTTAGGAAAAAGAAAAGAAAAACGACTGAACTGAGCCAGGATGCTTAAAAGTCGCTATTTTACTGTGACTATCCTAAAGTACAACTATATGTGCCAGAGATTAAAAGTATACTGGAAATGGAAATAAAAAACCGTTCAATTAGGGCCTATATCTCATATATGCAACTTGAATGTTTCGACATTTTAGTAAAGTAAGCAGATATGTGGGCTTTACCTAACGTTGACAGCAAGGTCATTGTAGACGGTGACATACAACTTAACACAAGGACCGAAACTACGAGAGGAATCACCCATGGCCTTTACTAAGCAATTTTCCCATTATTAGCCTGGAGAGCTTTCGGAAAACCATTAAGTTTGTTTGATCAATGCCTTCAAATGGGACTTGGGCCATTATTATACGACACTTTTAGCTAATTTACTTTTGATCTGTTCAACGTTACATCCTTTTAAAAATGAAGTGGTTGGATAGTTACGCCAGAATTACATTTTTAAACACAATTTTATCCTATTAACGTTGTTTCTGCAGGTATTGTTGATTACCCTCGAAATGGGGACGTATGAAGTGTTAAAAAATTTTTACTTAAAGAAACTTACATTGAAGTTTATAATCATCCAGAATTATATATGTTTTTAAAATAAGGCTGCATAGTAAAACATATTTAAAAACAACATCATAACGTTTATATGACATCTACTCCTTTTTATGCATCAAAATAAGTAAACGATTAATATTTGCTTTTATAGATTGTAAAAAAAAAAACACGTTTCAGTAAAGCAGCTGTCAGCGGGAACTTTGCAGCAGGTTGAAGAAATTAAACAAATGTGAATTAGAATTTAATGAATACACTAACCATAAAATGGAGATTGTAAGTGAACAGATAAATAACAAATTTTAATTGCTCGCAATGGTAATCAAATGTCTCACATGTAAGCATTACATTCGACTGTTAATACACTGCAAAAATAATTTATTGTGTACACAAGAGGCTTTTTCTGTACTGGAGGATGTATTTAAATGAACGTGTTAAAATATGGGTTTCTAAACATGCTTAGACTATCGCTTTCATTGAGTAAAATAGCTGCTGCCTGTAGGCCTACGTGTAGCGACAATGTTATATCTTCCGAAGAATTTCTTTGCAATGCTAAAGAATGTGATAAACTCCAGGTCTCAGATTTATATTGATTTTGCGTCCTGACTGTGATGCTGCTACCATTGTCACAGTGCTGTAGGAAATCCCATTAACTTGGTTTCACATGCAATGTTTTTCCGGATAAGCAAAAACACTTTAGCTAACTAACGAAATATCTTGAAAGTTATTTTCTCTTAACGTACCGCACTTCTGTGGTGATTGCGTATTACGTGTAGATTGCTAGCGTGAAAACTACTCCGACTGACAACACTGTATTAGCAATCCTTAGATTTACTCATCTGCTGGGTTAGTAATGCTTGCAGCTTGCAATTTCTGTGCTTACTTGCTATAAGGTGTAGGCGAGTGGTTTTCATATAGAAAGATTTCCCTGTCTCTATTTGCTTTTACTCAATTTTGTCCCATATAACGTTTTGCGTACAATTGCGTGTAGTATAGGTGTCTTCATAAATTTTGTATTGCCTGTGTTTTAAAAATCAACATAATGTTAATGGAAACACATAAGAGAGAGGCTACTTTGTCTCCAGAAACATAGGTACTGGTACAAATATTAACTATCGTGTATCTTTGGGATTACGAGAGTTAAAAATTAAAGGCAGTTGACTGCTGTAAAATTTTCACGCATTATATGAGCAAATTGTTTGTTTAATATGTTGAGAATCAGCCATGGTCTGTAATGAGAAGTTATGCCAGAATTATTGCAATGGTTTTGGAATAACGTGGTACACCAGTATCAGGTTGGGTGAATCGGTAAACGAAACAACGTCGTCACTAATAAGAATCTTGTACTTTACCACTACGCACTTGTCTCAGTACAAGATTAGGTGCAGAGCCAGTGACTTTTGGTGAAAAGAACTCTGCAACAATTTGTTTCAATACCTTATGTGCATGTATGTTTCCCTGCTTCAAGGTCAGTGATTAGAAGTTTTCAACTTTCGATGTCTCGGGGTCCTACCTGCAAATCACGGACGTGTGGTGCCGTGGTAACATTGTTCTGGTTGGTGCTGTCAATTGAGCCACGCCTCTGCCCGGTTATGTTCTGCCAATAGCCACGAAACAGAGTAGTAGGTGTGCACGTAAGACACTGAAGCAAGTTGTTGCAGAATTATTTTCACCAAAAATCACTGGCTCTACCCATAATCTTGTACTGAGAGTAAAAATTAAAACAGTTTTTTTAAATAAGGGTTTGACACCACAAAATCTAGAAAAATTGAAAACTGTAATTTTTATATTTTTTAATATAATAGTATCTAGACCTCTATAGTAACCGAATTTCAAAAATACTCGCGTACTCGTTTCAAAATAATTTTAATATCCGTAAACCTCTCACGCGGAGATTTTCGGATAGCTGAATTATTTTCAAATCAAAACGCGAGTATTTTTGAAATTAGGTTATTATAGAGTTCTAGAGGTTTCCATACTAAAAATTACAATAAATACTGTTTTCCATTTTTGTAGAGTTTGTGGTTTCGAGCCCTTATTTTCTAAAAACAGTTTTTAACTTTTTACTCGAAAACGAAGAAAACCACCGCATAGTGCTATATAAATAAACGTCCGTTGATAAATTATCTACTCAGCAAAAAAATCTCACCGAATTTTAATGAGTAGTTCAGATTTTATTAACGATTGACAATTCCAGTCGTCCGCTCGACATCGTACCCTTCCGTACCCCTTAACGTATATGCAGTTAGTTAATCACATGTTCGTATTATCAAAATTGTGACAATTCAAACATTTTATGTTCACACGAGGTATCAGAATAACAATTTTTCTGAATTTCAACAAACTCAGTACACAGTAGAGAAGTAAGTCTTTTATGTATTTTTCATTGCCGTGTTTATAGTTAGTTACTCAGTGACGGAATTGGAATATTTCTTCATCACGCAACGTATCCAAATTTTCCTTTAACCAGTATTTCATCTTACTCTGTACTTATGTTGTACCCTAAGTCAGTGACTTCAGTATAATGTGCTTTGTTCATAGCGTAATAAAGTCATTATATATTATGTGTCACGTTTCATCTATTTGATGTCATCTGCAATATTAACACATAAATTCCTGACGTAATTCGAAGCTGGTCAGTACACATAAAGTTACGTCATTATATAACGGATTACACGTAACGTTTTAAATATTATAACGCACATGCGAACATTTGAAGGAGCACTTATTATATATATCTTATATATCCTTAAATATATAGTAACCCATACATTACAAAAACATTTTCATTTCTAAAAACCATGTTTCAGGGTATGTTAAAAATATTGCAGAGATATGTTCAAAATCATAGAACTTAATGGTATATATATATATATTTTTTAAGATGTAGCCTTACGAACAAAATCGCATATTATTAACAATATCCATGAACCTGTTCATGTCCATTTAATTGTTTCAAAGGCACATGATTGCACAAACGTGTGAAATATTTACAACAGGATCTTTTGATTTATGACTCTCGCTACCTCACTCCAGTGTCCACGTTTGACTTTATTGTTTAAGATTTTCGTACTTTAATTTTTTTAGTCACTATATTAAGATTTAAATGTTTACAGTCACACCCAACTGTTGTAGTTTCTGTCCACATCACATATAGGCACTTAATATACGAAGAAATTAAATTGTTACAAATCCTAGATAGCAGTGTGTGTTTGAAAGTAAAATACATGTATTTTTAATTTTTTTTACATGAGAAGCAATTCTTGTATTTTTGTCGTCATGCCAGGTAGTTTACTTTGGCAGTACTCTCATTAATTGTGTTGTCATACATATTTGTTACAGAAAATGCATACAGTAACGATATGTTTTTATTTTCTGTGTATGTAAACTGTTATCATTACTGTAAAAACAGATATGTATTTTGTTAAAGTACTACATAATTATCCAAATCTCATTTTTCTCTCCTCTAAAATCATTTAATTAAAACATGCACGTTCAAGGCCTTGTCATAAATAACATACTTGAAACATACTTGTGAGATACTTGCGGAGAACACAAAAATTATAGTAAAATGCAGAATTAAAATAACGCGTTATGTCAACGAATGTCTGAAATACTTAGGCATTTTTATTTTTTCAAAGTAATCTTTTCCTTCGACTTCTCTTCGTGTGTTTGTAAACATCATTGGCATTTGAAGAATATGTATATGTAATATATATAATATACAATATATATATAATTAGTTGAAACATATTAGTTGCTTCAAAGGGGATAAGAGGCCGCCGCGGTGACCGAATGGTTAGACAATTGGTCTCATATCAAAGCAATTTGGGTTCTACTCCTGGTGGGGTCGGTGTTCTAGGGTGTTCACTTGTGGGTATCGTGCCAGACAATACCGTTGTCCAGCAGGTTTTCTCGGAGATTTCCCGTTTCCCCACACCTTCGTTCCACCACCGCTCCATTCACATCTCACATCACACCTCAGCAGCGCTAAAGACCTCGATGCTAAGCACTGACCCAAGTCTCTCTATCTCTTTCTCGCTCTCTCCTCTAAGGCGATAAACAAAGGATTAATTTCTACCAATGGATACATATTATTCAGTCTCTTTGTCGTAACTTAGTAAACACAAAATACTCGTTAAGGAAATTTTTTTTTTATTTTAAAAAACCCAGAACATGATTCACAAAGTTTTAATAATATATGTTAACCTAAAATATTTTGTTCATCATTGAGAATAGTTTGATAATTTCACCTTATTTATTGGTCTTATAAAAGAGGTTGAAAGGAAAAGACATTTATACATAATTTTTGTTAACCTATAACACTTACGTAAATACTCAGTACAACAATTTTGCATAAAAGGATACCGTACATTTCTGCTCAAATTTACACTACAACTTCGAACAGCGCAGTAAAACATGCGATAACGAAGAAATTTCGCTTGAACTGCAGTCTCGTGGAATGAAATGAGATTTTGTCAACGTTTACGGGAGGGCCGTAATCCAGGTCGTATAAAGCAACTTTGCAGAGGGGCGGGCAAAGACGTAAATTTCAGGAAGCGAGGGGACAGATAATAGTGCCGTGACGTTGCCAGATGATAACGGAAACACGCCGGCGATTAAAACGAGACCCATTACAGCCATTGCGCTGAGCTACAACTTAATTGCCGCAGACGTGGGAAGGCCTACACTGTTTACTACAAGCTACAGAAAACAAAATTAGTTTCTTTGAAAGAACATTTGGTTCAAGACTACGTCTCTTATTCTAATCACTAAGAATTTATAGATACACATAGTTCCTAGAGATGGTTTTCTTGATTCTTCTTTAGTGTTTCTTTCCATTTGAAGATTTATCATTTTGTACATTCTGCCTTACATATTTATTTTAGAAAAAATAGCAGTTGAAGTAATATACAAAATTTCCTCTAAAGGCTTTCTTAAATACGTAATATTAATCACTAAAATGTTTCCCTTTTCTTTCTAATTAATTGAAAATATGCTGATTTAAGCATCTAAATTTTATTTAATCGTAAATACTTGTACACAATTAAATTGTGCTTTTGTAAGAAAGAAGTAAACTTAGTTTTATTTAGAAATTTGTAGAGTATGTTAAAGAAATAGAACTACGAAAATAAAAAAAAAATAGCCGAACGCTAGACTGATTCCACAGGTCTAAAATATACATGTTAATTATTAGACAACATGGTGTTGTGTATTCATAATGGTATTTTCTGTGTGCATAAACGAAGAACAATATAAAAAAGACCGTATTACAAAATACATAAATATTTTCCAGTATTTTAAAGCTTATTTGTACTTGCTTTTAAATGTTAGGTACTCCTTTTGCAAAAAAATCCGTAAATAAATTAATCCAATTTCATTAATTTTTTTCCAACCTCTGAAAGCAAGTCCTCAGTGCTGCTACCATTTGGTTATTGTTACTTCCATTTTATAATAAACCATTAGTTGCATTACTGGAAACTAATGGCGTATATCAATATGTGGCATTTATTGCTTATTTCTTATTGAATGTGCCTTACATACATTGGATAACATGTTCCGAAATAAGTATAACTATATTTCAGTATTATACCTACTTAATAAAATCCTAAGAGTGACTAACTGGCAGTTGTGTCTGGAAGCACGAAATATCGCAAATGAGTTCTTCATATGTCGAAGGTGAGCACCAAGAAAGAATTTTTCGATATTCGAAAATTGAGGGGTTGAAAAACCGAGATATGTGTTTTTAACGGATACCGCATAGGCCTATCTTATTAACCTAGAGAGCTATTGCATTTTTTTTTATTCAAAATATTGCGGAAACAAATGTATATGGCCCTATTTATCGATTTTTGAAACACGAAAATTTAGGTGGTGAAAAGACGTGAATGTGTTTTCAATAAATTCACGATTACTCATAAACCAGTAGAAATATGGAGGGGATTCATGCTTCATATCGAAGCTTAGGGAAATATCTTAAAGAGTATGAAATTTTTCGAAATTTAAATCCTAGAAGGCCGCTAAAAAAATAAAACGAGTTTTATGATTAATCCTCAGTGTCTGTTAAACCGATCAAGTTAATCAAATTATTTTTACTTCAAAACAATGGTTACGTACATATATAAATAAATAAATTAATACCAGGATTTTTCTATATTTGACCTTGAAATCCGTTAAAAAATTTGATTTTTCAATTAATCCTTTGTACCTCTTAGACACGTTGCGATATAGAGATGATTATTTACTAATAAATGAAGCTTACACAAGTATCCATATAAGAAAAAATCCATAATCTTTTGGAATGCGTCAATTAAGAGTGCGAAAATTATTGACATGTTACAGAACTCCCCAAAATTAGACTGTCATGAGAAAAAAAAAACATAAGTTAATACATTTTGCCCTCCTATTTGTTAATAATCTTCTTTGTGCTAAGGACTATTCCAAGACAATATGACAATCTGACAATTACCGAGTTAAATTCTGTGATGTGGACGATATAGGGTTCTTGTCCCGTGTAAGATGTTACGACAGGAAACTACTGTGATATTAAACACGCAAATAGTTTAGGAAGCTGGAAGATTATTTACTTTTATATTTGAAGTATATAACAACGTTGGTAACTGTTAAAAGTACAGTTACTTCGACTGTCTTGATCAACTAAGGTCGTGAGTTATTTGGATTTAGGTATTGTTCGTAAACGAGGACAGTTCATTTATATGCAGAGTTCTCTTACTTCCATGATACCGTTGATGTCAGTGAACTCGGCAGGTGATTGGCTAATGATGTCTGCCATTCAGATGTAAACATTACTTATAAGACAATGTTCTTTATTGACTTTTACACTACGGCAAACACTCTGCTTCAATATAAAACCGAACAAAAAACAATCCTGAAAACATATAATTTGCAAAATATGATTCATTGCCTTGTTTATCCTTATTAATATTATAAATTCGAATTTAAGTTTGTTTGTTTCATACGCTTTCACGCCTTAAATACTCAACCGATCATCATGAAATATTGTACACACATTGTCAGGGATGCAGGAAAGGACATAGGGTACCCTTTATACAAAAAAACTCGCCACTAGAGGGCATTAATTTCGTTACCTTCCAACTAATCGTCATGAAAATTTGTATACTTGGAAAGTTGAACACGGAGAATATTTTCGCAATATACATTTTGCTATAACTCACCACTAGATGGCACTGCAGCGCATCAACTTCTATACCGTTCAACTGATCATCACGCAAATTGGTGTACATACCTTTCAGCCGATTGCAATGAAACTTCGTTATGCACGCACCAGCGAAGGTATATGACGAAATAAAATACTCGGAAATGGGTGAAAATCACCGGGAAACAGTGTGAAAATTACCGGGGAACAGGTTGAATCAGAACGGGAGTCCCAAAATAGAAAATTACGCGATCGAAGTCGCGTGTGCAGCTTATAGTAATATAATAATGTGCCTACATCGAAACTGTATTTTGAGAAAATGCATTGCTTCCCATATCAACAAATAAGTTTATAGTTATCAAAAGCCGGGAACGTATTTTTCTTTGACAGCTGTTATGGAGATTACACGATGGTTTAATTGTGTTGCATTCCATAAACCACAACATTTTCTTTTACAAACTAATTGACTGCAGTCATCTATCTTACGCTAGAGTCTTTGGTGTTTAATTGCTCCTCACGAAACGAATGACTTTATCGTGTGGATAAAAATTATCTGAAGTAATTAAACTCGACAAAAAGAAAAAGCTGTTAGCTAAAAGGCGGCATAAAAAAATTAGTAAAAATTAAATGACACTGAACGCATACAATTCTTTAACAGGAAAAATTGGTTAACTATTAAAAATTTTAAATGAATATACTTAAGTAAATGACAACATATCAGAACAATATCCAAGCCAAAATAGACTGTTGATTAAATCATTTCATTATGTCCATTACGGATTCTAACCTGTAATATGTGTACTTGCGCAGATTAACTCATTTTTATTGAAAATAATTTTTTAAATTGCAAACACCGTTTGATGGGAGACTGAAATCGATGGTGAAGATGCAAAACCTTGTATGTCACAATTGGAAAGAGCTCAGATGGGCGGATAAATTGGAGATGAAATCTTACTGGCGTGGAAGAAATTTTACAGCCCTTTAGTTTGCATCAATACAATAAAATGTGCTTTGGAAAAAAACTAATTTATTGGAAATGCTTGTTATTGCCAAGGATCAATGTATAAAAACGTAAATACTGCCAAAAATTGACGTAAGAAGTTTTGCATCTGCACCATCGAAATGGTAAACGTTTGGTTCGTCGTGTCCGAACTCTGTGTAATAAGATGTCGGTAAATAAATATTCTTTCTGTTAATAAACGAGTCTTACAAACTTATTTATGGTTACTTATTGTTGAAACGAAAAAAAAATATTTTAACGGTAAATTCATGTTACCAGCGATAGTAAAAAATTATTATTTTATATTAATTACTTGCCAACTGCGTCAGCAGTAAGACAAGGACGGATCTCTAGTATGTAACACGAAATGTCATGGGAAGTAGCGATCCATCCAAGCACTATCACATTGATCGTACTTTACGAAACATAAGAAAATTTAAGTTATCTGTAGATTACCAGTACCCACTACTGTACCACATCACCAACAAGTGCAATAACATTGAAATGTTAAATTCCGTGAAACAATCCTTACACCATGTGTTCTGGTATAGCATGTACGAACACTTTATTGTATCAGTTACTTTAATTTAACGTGACAATGATATCCGATCTGTTAAAATGAGTGCCTGTTAGGCCCACTGACCACCAAGGATTCTACGACTCATCTCTCAAAAATATTTTTAATTTTTGTAAAGTGGTGTTGTACGTTTTATTTATTTGCTTATAACACAATCATAATAATTAACAACAAATTCTGTAGTCTCATGTCATTAAGTGTTCGGAAGACTGTTAACAGAACGAAAGTAGACTGAAACTTCCTCTTACACTAATGTATCAGTGTAACGTCACTGGAAAACAGCAAAATAGCTATTGTTGTTCGTGGTGAAATGAAGAGTAAGGGAATCTAAGTATACGGACTGTACCACGTTAGTCTTAAGTCAAATGTAAGAATGAAATATAATTATTCGTTATGGCTCAGGGTCTCATTTTTCGCGATGAGAAAAAATCACTAAAATACTGCATACCTGAGCTGTTATGAAAATTACTGCGGATCACATGCTCATATTTGGATAGCGATTGACTTACAATCAAGAAGTAGGACCAACTCGGATATTTAACGCACCCATTGTCAGGCCCTACTCAGCTTAGCTACACTCTGCAAACCTCTTACCTCTGCAGACACCTAATGTAAGTCACAGCATTACCACGTCACCTCTATTTTCCCAAGCGTGAATGCCAAGAAAGTTTTCATGAACAGTTTTCTAAATTTCATATCTTGTTCCTTTGATAAGTAACAAACACAATTTCCTTAATGCTTTAAGATTTGTTCACAGAATCACGTGACACTTTGAATGAACTGGTATTGAATTTTTGATACTTTCCTTTTCTAAACATACATTTTGCCAATTATTATTTCTCATGTAGTTAACCTCCTTAGTTTTGACAAGAACAATAACTACCTTTACTTATATAACGATTCTACCGCAACTATACATTTTTGTGCATAAGTGATAAAAAATATAGAATTCATTTTCGAATTTTGGTGCTATACAGTCTAGGGCATTATCTGCAAACACATGACTTGTAAAAATGAAACTGTATTACTTTATTGTTGGAGGTGAAGTGGTAGTCAATGACATTACATGTGAGTGAAACGTTTGTAAGCGCCATTGTAGCGATATTCCTACAATATATGGTGGTACGTGTGTTCCAGATGGCGGCGGCGTGGCAGTAGCGACCTGCAGTGTCGGAGCAGCATGTAATAACCGCCCTCGTCAAGCTTTCAACCAGACAACCGACGCCATGTTAGCCCGCAGCACGTCGTCCCGCCGCCGGCGAGCATCACGCAGTGCCGCCTCCCCGCAGCGTACCACCACGCTGCCATCGCGAGCATCACGACCCGCCGCCTCCGCCCAGGCCGGCTCCAGCACCGCCACTCCCGGGCGTGTCCGCCGGGCCAGCATCGCCGTCGGCGCCTCCGACCTGCCGCCTCCGTCACTCTCACCGGGCTCCCGCAGCCCTCGCGGCAGCATCTGCGGCGTGTCCGAGCCGCTCGCCGCCCCCACCGTCGCCGACGACGACGACGACGACTTCCCGCACCCCTCGGCCGCGGACCGCTCTCCCAGGGGTAGCTTCGCCGTGCCGGCGTCGGACCGCTCGCCGCGCGGCAGCTTCGCCGTGCCGTCTGGGGAGCGCAGTCCTCGGGGCAGCATCGCGCCAGACCCCAGCAGGAGCCCCCGCGGGAGCATTATCCCTGAGTGCACGCGCACCAGCCCCAGGAACAGCATTATCCCCGAGTGCACGCGCACCAGCCCCAGGGGCAGCATGGTACCTGAGTGTACTCGCACCAGCCCCAGGGGCAGCATGGTACCTGAGTGTACTCGCACCAGCCCCAGGGGCAGCATGGTACCTGAGTGTACTCGCACCAGCCCCAGGAACAGCTTGGTCCCGGACATCAGCCGCAGTCCCAGGAACAGCCTGGTGCCTGACCCGGGACGTAGCCCGAGGAACAGCCTGGTGCCTGACCCTGGTCGCAGCCCGAGGAACAGCCTGGTGCCGGACCCAGGTCGCAGTCCCAGGAACAGCTTGGTACCCGGGGACAACCCGCGTGGCTCGAGGACCAGCTTGATGCCGGACGCCGGTAGGAGCCCTCGCAACAGCCTGGTACCTGACGGCTACCACCGCAGCCCGAGGAACAGCCTGGTGCCGGACATGCCAGAGGGCAGGAGCCCTAGAGGTAGCGTCTGTTCCACGGGGGCGGGCCTAGTGGCAGCGTCATTCGATCTCGCAGGGGCCCGCAGTCCGCGCGGCAGCATCATCGACGTCACTCTACCAGGTAAATTAACGGTGCTCCATACCCCACAGAGCTATCAGAAACAAACACAGTGTTTTTACATGCTAAATATTACAAGGTATGGTTTTGTACATGTCGAAACTACATATGCCGGCTATTACCTTATTGTTCACCTTGGTCAGTGCTGCTTACATTGCTACAGGATACCCTGAGTAATAATAAGATATATTTTCACTCCTCAAACATACAAAAATAAATGCTTTCAATGTATTTCCCCTTTATATTCACCTATGAATATTTGTCTCTGTCTCACCGTAGATAATGATTTTTTTGTTTAACGTTACTGTAAAAAAATTACAGTCTCACGTTACAGTTTTGACATGTAAATCGCTATCCATACTCGCATCAGTGTTGCCATATAAGCAGCGATCTTATAAGCGTACAATCGTGAATTTATTCTCTACCAACCAGCGGTGGTTACTTATTTTCTCCAGAACCCAATATTTTAATATATTGCAGACGTCAGATGGTTCCCATGAAAGCCTGCAGTTTCAAATAATTGCTATCCTCTATTTCTAGACCACGAAATCTCTGATGTATTAGCTTAATTTGTTTCATTGCAAGTATAATTCGCTAGGTAACTTTTGGATTTGGCCCTTAATGCCTTATTCCGACGTCAAAACGAACTATAATGTATCGACGTCTTAAGGCCATGGCTTAATTTTAAAGCTGTTTTCTTTTCTGATTTTTTAAATTATTAATAGGATCAGATATCGTAGAATTGTCGCATAGATTTGTTGATAATTGTTTTATTATGTAGTGTAATTTTGTCAAAGGTAAAAGATATACAATTTCGATTATTTATCGATTTATAATTTATTATTATACTTAACAACTATCTCAGATTTCATTTTTTTCTTTGAAACATTTTGGAAACGTAGTAAAGGTTTTCAACACATGTGCGTGACTGATTCACTATGGCTGCTCACTTTTAGAATTTAAAAAATAATATTGGCAAAAATATTGAAAATATAGAAGTAAAATTTTTGTGAAATGCCGTCAAATTCTCAGATGCAATGTAAACTATGTAAACAAAATCTAGCAGTTTCAAGCCAGCGAAATACATTCATATACTTGGTGACATATGTTTTATAGCGATCAAATGAGAAAGATAAATTATTTTATTTAACGTTTCTTGTCAATATTTCCTTTTAATATTGACGGATTTTGTCCAAACATTTGTGAAAACGAAAAAAGAAAATTTTGTATTATTGTTTGACCAGCATACAAGTATTATAATAAAATAGGAAATTGCAGTTTTACAGATTTTATCCTATCAGACTTAGACCTGTTTCATGCGGCATATGCAAGACGTTTCTTAAGTGATTGTACAGTAACTAAGTGATTAGTCGAACAAATTAAATCAAGCAAAGTAGACCGTGTTAGTATGAGTCCAGAAAAGAACCTACTACTACACTCTAAACCTAAATTAGTGAATATTCACTGATTCACGTTGATGGCTGGAGCAGTTTAAATAAATTGAATCAGTGAGAAACCACTGTGAAATCGGTGACTAGTCACTGATTCCGATAAAGAGTGCCACAATTTCAGTGAAAATAGTCACTTTTTAATCAGTGAAAATAGTCACTCTTTAAACAGTGAATATTCACTGATTTTCTTTAAGAGTGAGAACATCTCACAAAAGAGATTATGAACTGATGGCACTCATTATCGGAACCAGTGACTAGTCACCGATTTCACAGTGGTTTCTCACTGATTCAATTTGTTCAAACTGCTCCATCCATCGGCGTGAATCAATGAATATTCACTTATTCAGATTTACAGTGTACATAAAGATAGTTGTGTGTAGGAAGTGGCGAATACAATGTACGGCAGCCACACAATGACGTATCAAGATACAGAGAGTTGAAGTGCGTACTGCAGCTTCAACTCGTCAGGAGAGGCAGTGTTGTAAACGAGAATTGTGGAATAACAGCAGATACGAAAACTCTGCGCATTTATATACCGTGGAACAACATAGAAGTAAACACAATTTATATGTATACACATGGTCAAAATCCTAAACTTTCGTGTTCTAGACAATATCAATGCCCAGTGCATTCACTTTGCCTTATGTAGTCAGATCTGTCAGGTCGGTCCCCGGATTTTCGCCTGTGGGAATAGTGCCGGACGATGACGCTGGTCGGCGGATTTTCTCAGGGATCTCCCGTTTCCTCCGCCCCGTCATTCCGGCGCCGCTCCATGCTCACATCATGTCACCCCTCACCCTGACAAAAAACCCTGCACTTACCTATATAATGTATTCTCAACTCACATGGATGTTCAGATATGACGCTGCAGACAGTGAGCTTATTTCGCAAAGTATCCACACATATGTCACAAAGTCGACTGGGTAGCTATGCTGCATTGTAAAGTCTAAAGAACTTTTTTTAATTGAGTGATATTTTTATACATTAAATTATATTTCGTGGTTACCTGTATACCTGACGTATAAATAACTTACTTTAGGATCCTCCTTGAGCTAATTAAGCCACTATGTGTAAGGTTTTGACAGCTCTGCAAGAGTTGAGGAAAGTATAATTACTAAATTCAAAACGAATTTGCTATTCACATTGCAGTGTTGGCAATCATTCCATTAATATTTTTTCTTGGTAGCGTGAATTAAATTATTAATTACGCTTCTAGTTATTTGAATGTCTGGGTATTTTTTTAAGTGTATAACATCTTTACTATTCAAAAGTTACTAAAAAAATTGCTTTGAATTAGTAAATTATTGTCATTATGTATGGAATGTGCGACACTTTCTAAAAATCGACTTTTCTTTTGGCAATTCAATTCTGCGAGTCTTTATTATGAGACAGCCTCCAGTGAGACTTTTGTGCTTACTTCCAACCTTCTGCCAATACTTCGTTAACTCTTTCTTTCCAGACCCAGGAATCTGGGCACGAGGGATTTTCCGACTCCATCAAAGTCTGGTACTAATTGAGTCTGGTCACTTCCGTCCTCGGCCATTTCTGAAAAGGAAGAACAAGAAACGTGCGCTCCACTTGAATGTTCTTCGTTCCCGGTTATCGTCCTTTTCAGTAGACATCCTTTCCAGTTCTTTGTAAAGAAAAATTTTGCCACTCTTATCATGGGTAAGAATTTTTTTTTTACATGGAAGACATTTTCCATTTACAGTGAAAAACTTAACCTTAAATTAAAACGTTGTTTTTCCGAAATGATCCTTGACTGCTGAAAAAGCAACACTGAAAAAAAGTAATGAAACTTATCATGAACAATACTTAAGATTTTCGTAACGTCGTACGGCTGTTATGTGAAGGAGCTTTTTTGCAACTACAGTATATCCGAATTACTTAGAAACCAGTTTTAAATCCAACATTATTCACTGCAAACTCTGAAAAAAATTTTAATCCTCTTTGAATGCAGTTAATTTACTTGCAATGTCTGTTCTGGTATGAGTTTTAGTACTTTTCGGGAAAGTGTGAGATTCGTTTTAAATATCTCAAATCCGTATGTTTGCCACTGTAGGTGTTTTGGCTTTCAACGTTTTAATACTATTCGTCAAGGTGACATGATAAAAAATTATTAATTATATGTGTATCATTATTCCGGAAATTATTTTTTGTGGTAGAAACTCTTACGGATATTTCAGGCTTCGTTGAAACTTGTGCGGCAATATGTAATCATGAATAACGGTGTGTGTCAAAATAAAAATACGTTTTAAGAAACAAAACGTTTCTTCTGCTTTTAGTAGATAATGAAAACCTTTGTGACATACATTTATAACACTCTGGTTCCTTCAACTTGAGAAAATATTATCAGTTTTCGTTGGAAGCGCATATATAGTTAAAATATTTGCTTAATACTTTGCAAGTCCACGAAGAGTAATAATTTGTGTCAGTAAACGAAACAATCAAAAACTTAAAATTATGGAACAAAGTTTACGAAAAATTTAATACAATATTAAAATCAATATTAATTTATTCTAATATTTCCGGAATGAAAATAGTACCGTAAACC
Organism: Medauroidea extradentata; assembly: GCA_003012365.1. Lineage (NCBI taxonomy): Eukaryota > Metazoa > Arthropoda > Insecta > Phasmatodea > Phasmatidae > Medauroidea > Medauroidea extradentata. Next base: position 33,764 of record PNEQ01116602.1, on the reverse strand, counting down.
GGAGTTACATTGACATTGTGGGATAACTCCGTCCGCTTAAAAGTTTTGTCTATGTCTTTTAGTAAAGAATGGTTCAAAGGTTAACTATATGTCTCTAAGAAGTTATTTCAAACACAAGGTTCCATTATCTATTTATTTAGTAAAAGACACTAAGGCCAATCTTTTTATCGGTCAAAGTAACTCCGGTTTACGGTAACGTTGCATAAGGAAAGTAGACCATTGAATAGTGTTAATAATTGAAGTTGTTTCATGGAATTGCAAAATTTTTAAACTAAACTGTGTTGAACACTCTTTGTTTTAGGTCTTGCCTTCACAAACGCCGTTAAAATGTTTCCATAACAATTTTATGACAAACCACTTAAAAGTAATTACATAAACTATTTAGGAAAACTTAAATGTTAACATGTTACATCGTATTAACGTGACAAAATTTATGTGTTACGTAATTATTTAGTAATCACAGTTCACTTAAAATTAATTCCTTTCAAATAGACATTGAAAGTATGTCATCATATGAAACGATGTTATAAATTCTTAGACTTATATCTAAGTTTATATCCGATGTTTAGGTCATTTGTGAAACTATTAAGACAAATAATATTTAATAACTAAAAACCTAAAAAACTATGTCACATTCAGCACTAAAGTTAGGACCAGTTACTGAGACACGTTTGTTTATGTAGGTATTTAGTAAGTAGTATTCCAATACTCCTTACACATCATAACACATACAAAAATTAGGTGTATTAGATATACAATGTCCCATTCAAACTTTTATTAAAGTTAAATTATACATTATTTATGTTCCAAAATGTTTCGTAAACTCCAAAAACAGAACCTTAGAACATAATTTTTCAAAGGTGTTTAAAATGTAACTAACAAGCTTTTAACGTTTTATTGCTGTATTTCGAAATTATTGATAGACACTATACGTCATATTTAATGAAGGCCAAATTTTTTTTATGTATATTTTTTCAAACTATATAATCGACTGTTGTACAAGATAAATAACATTTTCCATATGAGGCTTATATGTTATTGAAGTATATTTCACACGCTTTACTATAACTACAAAGTAACAACATTCAAATATTAGCATTTGTATATCCGTAAATTTTAAAATAAGAATCACATATAATCAGAAATAATAAACTTTTGGTGTACTTACTACTATATACATAAATTTAATGGCAATTAAAGCCAGTGACAAAATTTAAGACAGTTAAAGATGTACATATAGTTAAGGAACAATGCGTATGTCTTTCATTCCAACATTTAGTGGACCAATAACAACAAAAACCAAATTAAGACACTATTATCAAAATAAAATCAATGAAAGGCATGTATTACGCATCATTAGACGTGTGTGAGCTTCGCGGGCTTCTTCTGATAACAATGTGTATTTCTCAGCCCTACATACGCACTAGTTAAATATATTATCCTTTGCTAGGATCTCCTGTTATTAATAGAAATATTTCAGCATCAGCTAATATCATTGCTTGGAATTTATTGGTTGTAAACTCCCATTGCAGCAAACATTTAAAAATATATTATCATTGCCTTTACGTGCACGTATGCAGATTTGCCTCATTGTTATTGGCTGCGTGTCTTTGTGCAGAGACGTTTCCCATTTGACTGTACCAATCAGAATATGGTTACTGCGAAATCGCCCGTCTGTGGCTTGCAGTAAAACGCTAATACACGCAACAGTTGAAAACAGTAAATCACTTATCGTGAAACGTTAACTGAGGGTTGGCTTGTAGAGCCACGATTTTATGGCGAAAAGATTTTTGCAACGTATGGTTTCAATGCGTTATGTGCACATCTGCAACTCTGCTATATCGTCTGTGATTGGATGATTTTACTCTCACTTGCCTTGGCAAATTACAGACGTACGGAGTCGCAATTACCTTATTCTGACTAGTACAGTCAAATGAGAAACTTGTCTGAACTAAGACACGCTGCCAATAATCAAGAAACAGAACTGCCGGCGTGCACGTGAGATACTGAAACAAAGTGGGGCAAAAATATTTTCGCGACAAAATCGTGGCCCTACTTATAAGGCATTGAAACAAACTGGTTCATAAATCTTTTTACTACAAATAAGGGTCCCCACCCATTAGCTTCTGTTCGTAGAACATGTTAGTTGTGGTTAGCGATAAAGTAAGCACCATTTAAGACCTTTGTTAGTGGAGTAACGAAAAAATAATTATTGTGATTTTACATGTTAACATTTCAGTTAGTTAGAATCTACACAAATAGATTGTTACTTAAGTTTCTTTGTTCACAGTAAAAATTAACAGGAAACAATAAATAACCTAAAAGGAAAAAAGTAACTTAAATTTCAAAAGTGTTCACTTTATCCTGAACCACGTAATATCCGCTGTAATTATTTACACATTTATGACTAATTTGCAGTTGTCAAAAACATGTTGAAACAGCCGTCGTCCAGTCACAGAAGTGACAATGAGTTATACGGTCGTAGAGTTCAATCTGGAATGAATATTCGATATTCACGTACCTTTACGTATCATAGATGTTGACGCCAAGAAACAGCTATAAACTACAAGTTATAGCATTACATATTCACCTATTTTATTCAGTGTTTGTGAAAATCAACCCAAAAGTTAGAATAATGAACTGTGATAGAGTAAAATTTGTGTTCATTATATCTATAAATTCCCAAAATATGGCATATAATATTTTTCATCCGTCTCGTGTTATATTCTAAAATGTCAGATCTGCATAAGTTAACCGTAGTGATATAACATTTTATTTGATTAACTTTCAAAATATAAAATTCAATCGTACAAATATTAGAAAGTGGACCATTAACTATTTAAGCAGAAACAATGTTTGCAATCTGTTTTTTTTTTAAGTACGACGAATTATTGTAATTTGTAATAAATTTTCGTCACGTTAGGTCCAGTAGTGCTTGACACACTAAAAAATATTATTAACAAAGTCGTGCTATATTACAAAATAGCAGACATAAAAAAAATCAAACTATGTAAAGTCTAAGTTCGAAAGACGAATTGTCTAAATATAGACTATGAGATTGTCATAAGTGATAAATCAGTTGTTTTCGAAAATAAGGCAAAAGGTTTATATTATCATGTCGTGCTACCTTACGAAATGGCATATCTTTAAATGTCAATATTATGTAAAAAATAATAAAAATTGTTAAATAAGTCTATCAGTTCTTCAAGTGTGATTTTGTTATTTTTTTATGTAATCTTATGAAATGGCGAACCTACAACTGCATGCGTTACTTATATAAAAACAATTGTAATGAACTGTTAAATTTTACCTTAAAATGTTTTTTTTCCTGTCACACTGTCTTAAAAATGGAAAAGCTGCAACAATTTACTGCACTACAATGAAATTATCAAATATTAACTGTAGGAATACTCAATTTAATCATTCACAGTTATCATTGTATAACACATCTTTAGTTATTCATGCCGTTCCAATTTTCGAATGTAGAGCAAAACCGAAAAGACAGGCTACAATAAAGGCAAGAAATGTTATATTTAAATTTTGAAAGCATTAGATTTAATTTCATCCAATCCAGTAGTTCATAAAATATTACAGAGCAAACTTTAATTTATCATGTTGTACTATTTTAAAAAATAGCAGAACTACAACAATATACCCTACTGAAAATAACATCCGCCATTATAACATTTCAAAATATTAAAGTTAGTTACAATGACGTAGAATTACTGTAAATATTTTATAAAAATGTTATTTATGCATGCCATAATCCCTTCCAAACTGTCGCCAATACAACACTACATTGGCATAAATTACATACTTGGATAATAAAATTCTAATTAAAAAATTTTATTCGAATCGGTAGAAGTTTCCTGTAACAAAAATTTGTAAATTGTCGTCAATTTGAAAATTAGCATGGAATACAAACAAAAAAAAAATGTTCAAAAGACAGGAGATGAAACTTATAAGAGCTACAAGTCTAAATGTAATGTCACCCGAATTTCATGGGTCGATATCTGCGCAAATTATTTTCCACTCAAATACGTGTATTTCGGTATATATACTTTAAGTAAAAGAACCGTTAGTTTGTAAAAAGTGGTCATTAGAGTGGGCTATACATATATTGGTGACTGCGTCACTTACAGTCTGACCATCTAGTTAATGAAGTGTAGGTCATCTAAAGTGTTATGAAATACAACCTGTCAAGAAATGTTTCCGTGAGATTCGGGTGTCCGTAACTGTGTGTATGTCCAGTTTTGTAAATTTGTATCATGGCTTAAAAAAATTTTCTTTGTGTGTGGGGAGGGGGGGGGGGATGAACATGTAACTAAATATTATTTCCTGATTTTGTCCATAATGCCTGGTTAGAAACATTTTATCTGCAGTTTAACAAAATATTTGAAATTCATTACCTTAAAACTTAGCATGGAAAGTAACAATAAAATCTAAACCAAAGATCCATTTCATGCATTCTCACAATTGCTCAATATGTTACAATGTTTCTTTCTAGTGGAGTGAAGGGTCGGAATTAAGTATCATACGATGGTGACAGATGTTTAACGAAATTGTGTTGTACCGATCTTATTTAATCATAAGATATGTTACTGTAGATAATAAGACTATGACTTCCTTACATTGGACTGACAGCAAGAGAAGCAGTTGCTTTATAAGCAGTGTTAATGGTTTCTACGATCACGCAAAATTTATACAATTACTTCATACAATAATTTTTAAATATTTATGTTTTACTAGGAAACTGTTACAAACAATGATAGGAAGTTCTAATCTGTAATATAATTTCCAAATATTACGTAAAAATCACGACATTTTGCCAGCTAGTTTTTAAAATAAAATAGCCAGCAAATTAACTAAATAGGAGGGAAAGTTTATAAATAAAATTTTACACGTTCACGAATCTAAGCAAAAACTATTCACATGTAAATGTGGTTAAATAAGTAAATAGTCAGTCATTAAAGTTCTGGAGCAGACTAGACTCAAAACGGCTGTAATCTCATCCGATGTCTTCGTCTAGAATGTTGTGGCCTGTTGCTAAGAACGCCTAATCCTGATGATTATAAATTCCAAAGTAGATTGACTAAACTTCCGTTATTGTGCCGAAACTACTGAATCCCACGTAATGTGGGCTTCAAACTGTCTGTAGCAGACACATATGACATTGTGAAATAACTATTATTTTAGTGACAATTGATGCTGATGTCATCAATTTAGGTAAAATATCTGTTATCGTGATTATTTTATTCTTTGAATATCTTGTGTTGCATGTTTTATTATTTGAAAAAAAATCTGGTCAACGAATCAAAGACGTTATGAAGCGTCATTTATGTGATGTTAGCAATCCGCTTTCAGTTCGACTTGTTAAGGAAGAGGAGACAGTAAATGGATATTGAATGCGAGGTTGGTTGGCTATATTGCAGGCGAATTTTCCTGTTACTGACTGAGTAAATGTGACAGCGTTTCTTGGAGCATTCTACCCCATCTTCAGCTAGCCCTTGTCTTTCGTTTACCTGACGGTTTGACGTGAAGGCTACATCTATCGTCGGTGAGCGGCAGGTGCCATATCACGCTAAGGAAACGGCAGAGTTTACACACACAACGTCTACCAGGACTACAGTGGATGTCTTATTTCGCTCAGAGTTATCATTTGTCATGGTAAACGTTGTTAATGACAAAGTTGGCACATTTACTATGAAATCATATTATACTTTTGTCACTTGTTACAATAAACATCGCAAATATACTAATTAACACAGTATAATAATTTTACCATAGTGTCGTTTGAAGGAACTTCGTATTGGTCAGGGCAACTTTGTACCACCAGCCTAGTTTTATTTCTATATTTATTAGATGTCTGAAGCAAAAATTCGTTTATTGATTACGGTTTCTAACCAGACGCTGTTAAGGGCGCGGTCTACCGCAATTTTAATCTCAATTTTTTTATTTGTACCAGATTTTTTTTCTTATTTTAGGCATAAAATGTGACAAAATTTGGCTCTTATTAAATTTCTTTATCTCTCATAGTTTTCGCGTAATGGCTTGTTAAAGTCATATTTTGCGGGTTTCCGTTTTAACGACTACAGTAAAACCAACTGATATACCAAATTAAAAAAATCACAGTGGATAAAGACATTGCAGGCTACAGTGACATGCTCATAAAATTAAAGAATAAACATTATTTGAATTTAAAAAAATGCTAAAACTGAAAATAAAAATTTTAAAAATTCAATATTTTTTTTTAATACAAATAATTTTTATTCTTTAATTTTATGAGCATGTCATTGTAGCTTGCAATGTCTTTATACTCTGTGATTTTTTTGAGTTTGTTATATCAGTTGGTTTTAGTGTAGTCGTTAAAACGGAAATATGCAAAATATGACTTTAACAAGCCATTACGCGAAAACTATGAGAGATAAAGAAATTTCATAAGAGCCAAATTTAGTCACATTTTGTGTCTAAAATGAGAAAAAAGATATCTGGTACAAATAAAAAATTAAATAATTCTGATGAAAATTGTGAAAGAGTTATATTCACCATGAATAGCCAATATACAGTGTAGTAAACACAAACGCGTATTTTCAGTACGCAGGTACAATAATTTCTACTTAAAATATCATGTTTAATTACGCTAGCTACGTAACGTATCTTATGTTTTCCTTGAAAAATTCATTCGTGGTTAACTGCTTTAGTAAAATTAACTGGAAACAATTAACGTAATATCTGTAATTGTGCTATGCAATTAGGAAATACTAGTTCATCTAGTCTAAGGTGGATTAAAAACTAAACTTACAACCTCAATTACAAATGTGTAGACTTTCACAGCCATTGCTGTAACTGCCTCCGTTTTCGTGTAAGAGCTATATGTGGTTGGTTGCATGAACCACCGTTTCGCCGAACATTTAAGTTGTCATTTTCTGATTTTTAAAATCTTATCTAACAAAATGACACTACACGTTTTTTGTTTGAATGTTTTGAGAATAATTTTTCACTTTTCGGAGCTCCAATAGTCTTGCTGGATTAAACACTGCACTTTTACTCAGACATGTCTGAGCATGTGCAGGAAGACTGGAACAGATCTCGGTTTCCGTAATGTCGTATCTTTTATCGTCGAATGACGTCAGCTACTTTTCGTCTCCGTTTTCTTTCCTGGATCGTCTTTATTCACATCCATTCGTGTCTCTTGTCGCTTATGTTGCATATTTTTCCTCATAAATTCTTGTCGCCATTTTTCATAAACTTAATTTTGTTGTATTATTTTCAGTCCGTTTGTTTTTCATGTCGTCTTTCATGCGAAAAATGGCTACATTCCGTTCCGAAGATAATTTCTGTTACTATTATTATACTTTATTGGTTTTGTGTCGTCTTTCTCGATACAACTATAGGCCTTATTCCTTCCCGGAAGTTGTTTTATTCTGGAGTTTCTCTGCGATTCGATACCTATAGTTCCTATTCCCGTGTGTAAAAAAAAAGTTAAGTTTGTAATGCTAACCCATTACATGACAATTTTTTAGATCACGTATTTCTAACACCAAACAATTATGAATAAGCCGGGAATGAAATGTGTATCATTACTGCCTTGAAATAGGATAAAGGATAAAGTATAAAGATTCGCACAGAAATTTACAAATCCCTGATACCAGAAGCTTGACTATAGGCTTTTACGTTTGAAGAACGTTCATTTTTGACGAATATTAAACGATTTATGCATTTATATCCCTGCAATAGTTGCTAAACTAACAAAAATTTAAGGAACCAACAATGAATTAAGGTAGTTAGTTATAAATACTTTTTTATTGAGAATTTATTGAACAAATTTGTTACGAATGTTCCGTATTCAAGCAACATTTATTTAAACATTTTTTAACGGTAGTAAAAAAACATTTCAGAAATCTTTGCAGATTTGTGTAATGTACGATAATAACTTAAACAGTATAAGTATGTCACATAATGTTTATAATTTATTCCATGACACATTGTAACATCCCTATGAATGTTTTTACTGTCTGAATATCCTGAAACTCATTTATTACGACATTTTTTTGCTCAAAGTGGAAACTCTATAAAAATGCTTTAATTTCATTGCATACGAGGCCATAAGTCGTCAGTCAGTTTATTTTCTAAACGAATAATTGTTTATTTTAATAAAGGAAAACTAATGGTATAGGCCTAAATATTTCTTTCATATAAGTACATACGCGTAATTGAAATGCTTGAATAAGAAAAGAAATCTGGCAGTATCAATGTTCTTTGTTCAGTAACTGTATGTCAACACGAGATTGAAATTTCACGTATGTTCTGAACATATTATGTACGAAGATGTGGGATTAGAAAGTGTTTTACTTTTTTAATTTTTCCAGTCAGATACAATCAATATTCACAGACATTGAAGGAATTCGTATGGCGTTCGTGTTTCGAAAATGTTCTAACGTTTATTATCTCTAAAATTTTGTACGAGAAATGTACACCTGAGTACTTTGTGAAAATAATACTACCTAATTTCGTTTGATTAAAAACTTTAAACAGAACACGGGTACAGTAAGCTGTATATTAAATTTTTGAAAGTGAAAATGTGGAAATAAAAGCGCGGAATGTGTAATAATAAACTTGATTATGGGCGACAAAGGAGTATTTAAGCAGATCTATAAACAATGACCTCGCTGTTGACCAGGCGTAAAACCCACACTCACTGTGTTGGTTTCCAAATTAGCTCCGTCCTTTCCGGTTAGGGGACTAGAATGTTCCAGCGCACCACTTTTGAAGGCTTTATTCTGCTCACTTAAAGCACCCACCCACATATCTGACACACGGGAGCTATCCGTTTCAGAAATTTTATTAGTTTATTATTTTTATATTTGTACGAGGTATTGTTTTTTTTTGTAGATATACGTTGTGATTATTTTTTACGCTAATGAATTTCTTTAGCTTTCGTAGTTTTTGTATAGTGGCATTTCAAAGCCAAAATTTGCATAAACCGGATTTATACAAGAAACGAAAACTAATTGACTTACAGAAATATGAAATTCACACCGAAGGAATGTGTCACGAGCTACGTGTAGGTAAGTATAAAAACACTACATTAAAAATTTTATATTAAAGACATTATAGAACATTTAGAACATTTATTTTAAATTCAACAATTTTTCAAACATACAAAAACTCTTCAGAGTGGGGTTTATTCATGTAAGGACGTGCCCCACAACAATATTCTTCAGTGAGAACAGTTTCATGTCTGTATGGCAGTTGGTTTTCGTTACTTGTATAAAACCGTTCTATGTAAATTATGGCTTTGAAATGTCGCCATACAAAAACTTTAGCAGCTAGAACATTTTCATTACTGCAAAGAATAGTTACAGTATTGTCTATAAAACAAAGTCTTATGCAAACATAACAATTATTAAAACAAGTAAAATTTTTCTCGGTTTTTAGTCATTATAGTGAATTATTTACTTTCTACCTTTTTTGAAATTCTGATTAGAAAAATGTTAACTCTGAGATTGTACCGTAAATTCTGTTTACCTTGCGCTACAGTACAGACATTGACAACATATAATTACACCGCAATCTGTGTGACAAATGTTTAATATTCATAATTGGCTGGACTGATTGCGACCTAATTATGCATTATTAACTCAATCGCTATGCTTTATTATAGCGAAAAGTAAACAGCATTGGCAGTGTGGTCGCAAATTTAACTTTTTTTTCTTCTTCTCAGAATATCCAAAAAGGTTTAAAATGTTAACATTCAATATGAGCAATTAGCCTAAAGAGTGCGGTTGAAAGACTTTTTTTTAAATTTAAAAATTGTTGTATCTGTGCGAGAAATGATTTGTTTTGTAGACATACCTTGTGACTACGTTTAATTGAAGAGAAAATTTTTAAGCTTTCATAGTTCTTTTGTAATGACTTGTCAAATTCTAAATTTGCATTAAGGAAAACCGACTTACTAACCGAACTGGAAAAATTCGCACTGCGTAATGATGTATGCTACAAGGTGTTCTGTATACAAGCAATAAAATAATTTTTTTAATCAAAAAACGTTGTATATTAAAATCAAGTTTTTAAATTAAATAATTTTTTACATACAAAAAAATTTAATTTTCGGATTTTATATATGAGACCCTGTAGCCGACAACATCGTTTTCAGTGAGAATTTTTTAATTTCGGTGAGTCAGTTAGTTTTGCTTCATAGCATAGAACCGTTTTACGAAAATCTGGACTTTGAAATAGCATTATAAAAATATATGTGAGCTAAAAAAATTGTATTACAGTAAAAATTATCACCGTGTGTGCCTATACAACAAACCATGTATCATGCAAACTGAAAAATGAAAAAAATAATAATAGCAATTTCAGATTAAACACCCTGGGCGCACGGTTCACCTCAGTTCTCAACGTTTTTTATTTTTATATTTGTTTCAGATATTTTTTTCTTATTTTAAACATAAATTGTAACTAAATCTTCCTCTTAGGAAATGTTTATGTCTCTCATAATTTTTGCGTATTGAGTCGTAAACGTCAAAATTTGCACTTTACGGTTTTATGTACGCCACTAAAACAAACTGACATAACGTACCAAAACAATTCACAGGGTATAAAAATGTAGTAGTCTATGATTTGACATAAAAATAAATATATTTTTGTATTAAAAAAAAAATTTGAAAATTTTTGTTTTTTTATTAACTACAAAAATATTTAATTTTTGTTTTTATACGTTTCAAATCATAGCCTAAAACATTGTTTTCCACAGAGAATTCTTTCGGTTTGATATCTCAGTTTGTTTTAGTGGCGTACATAAAATCATAAAGTAAAAATGTTGACGTTTACGACTCGTTACGCAAGAACTATGAGAGATACAAACATTTCATAAGAGGAAGATTTAGTCACAATTTATGTTTAAACTAAGAAAATAAATACCTGATACAAATATAAAAATAAATAAAACCGTTGAAAACTGAGGTGACCACGCCCTTTTAGCGACATAGATACATCGGCCAGCACAACAGCTTCACGGTTAAAATCGATTCCTACAATACTTATTCGTAATTTTTATGGACTTGCTTATCCAACTAAATCTGGGAATGAATCGCTAGGCATACGTGTGTCTCTCTCTGTATCAATGGTATAACCTAAGATTTTGTTGCTGAAAACGCCACCGTAATTGAATGCAGGCTTGCCAGTACGAAAAAACAATGTGAAATAAATGGCACTGATTCAGTTAGTAACTAATGATAATGTTTACAGGCAAAGTAAACTCGTGGCATGACGTTTCCTTCATATTGAATATTACACTGCAATCTTTGAAAACCGACTGTTTGATTTAGGGATAGTAAACTTATCAGAAGCAGTAGCGGCATTTTGTAACTCTAAGCCTTTTATGTTTTTGAATGTTTTATACAATGGGAGTGTATGAAGTTGTTTACAATGGCGTACGTCCAATATTGTAAACAACTTCTAAGCCTTTCAATATGAATGAACAAATACAATGAAAAGATATATCCGGTTTTGAATGAAAACAGCTGGTTCCAACAAGTTTTTTAAAAGAACATGTAATTATTTCGTTTAAATCGGACTACACGTTCGGGTGTAACTCATGGACCTTACTAAGAAGACTTATCTAAAATTTGAAAATCGAACTGTGAAAAGTGTGATTAAAGATTGTTATCTGTTTAGATTCCTTAAAAAAAAATACAAAGTAAAATGCTTTATTTTTCAAATACACATAAGTTTTTCCTGACGAAATACTGATTTACAATTTTAGTTTTGAGTCTTTACTATAGGCCTAACGCAGAAAAATAGATCAAAGTTTGTAGTCAAATGTTCCTACTTTAACGTGACACAAATTAAAGCATACAAAATTGTTGATTTATTTAAAACTGCAGGAGAAAAACGCCTAGGGCGGAGCGCGTAATAATTCGTATATTAATTTCCACACGAAGATAGGGTTACATTTTACGATAAATCTCATTTCTGCTGTTTGACGGTACCTGAGAGAAATGTTAGCTATGCACATTCAGTACGGAGAATGTCGTGTTTGTCTCCTCTTTGCAAACGTTAGGTTTATAAGCAACACACACGCAGTGAACGTCTGAAATGTTACCACACGGGTACTGTCCTTCCGTGTTGACTCCAAGCACACTTGCTCTGCTACACACCTCGTCAACGTTTACTGTATTCCACAAAGGACGTAAACTTTGCGATGTCACGGGATGCTAGCTGTTTTGCCAGAATTCCTGACAGGAGTGCACACTGGCCAAACTTTGACGAGTTTGTCGTCACGATGCGGTTTTGCCGCCGTCACGTCCGTGTAGACGGTATGTAATCGCATTTGTATTTTTTTTAATCTGCCGTTCTCGTACAAAATGTTGCTAACTTTACCTCACACAAATACATTTTTGTTAAAAAAAATACTTAGCAAATTTGTCAGGCTTACTAACCACAGATTGGACAAACGGCAAAAAAAAAATTTATAAAAAATATAAATTAATAATAAAATAAATACAAAATGAAATAATTAAAAAATCTAAAAGCTTTAACAATTTGGAAAGATTAATTTTTAATCAGGTTTTCAAAGTGAACTAACGAATGGTTTTGCAGGGTTTATTCATAAATTCATGTGCCGATGTGAATATATTAATACGATAACAGTGCCACGTTTTACACGTCAGTTGGGAGCTGATAGGGATAATTTGACAAATGTTAATTTGCCGTGTAAGACATACTTCTAGATCTCTAGTTCAAATCAACCATAGAGGGCCTAAAATATAATACATGTGTAATAAGAAAATATCTCTATTTCTAGACGTTTCCAAAAATCATGCATACAAAATTTGGAATTCTTAACACAATATACTTCACAATCAGCTAATTCGCAATGAAGATTTCTTTCACCCGCAGATGTTATATTGAAGTTATTTATAGGTTTCTATGTTATTTTTTAGCCTACTCCCCGAAGGAAAAAAGTAGGCTTATGAGAACACCTTTATGTCTGTGTGTCCCCTCACACCCTTCCAACTAAAAATGTATGAACCAATGAACGGAATTTCATCAAACCTTGTACATATAGTATTTAGGAACCTGTCTTGACATTTACATATTTCGTTTAGGCCATTTTAATTTTTTTTTTTAATAGCGGCCGTTTTAACAATTCTTAATCAAGCGAGATATCTGAGGAACCATATTTTCGAATTTCATCAATCTAGTTACACACCTATACTACACGCAAAGCTGAGTTAACTTTTGTGAATCACGTTTATTATGTGATCATATTTTCAAAGTGGCAGCATTTTCTATATTTCAGCATAGTACTACATGTCTTACGAAAAATTTTTTTTAGAATTTCACCAAACTTGGTTTCGTATATTACATACCAAGCAGACTTCACTTAGTGTATTTCGTTCATCCTGTGTTAATATTTTCAAAATGGCGGCCTTTTATTATTTTCAGCAGAGTACAACATATCTTACGAAATATTTCTCAGAGTTTCATCAAAGATGGTATGAGTATACCGCATACAAAGCTGACTTTACTTTATGAATTTCGTTTATCCTGTGTGTATATTTTGAAATTGGCGGATTTTTTAATAGATTTTTTGATTATGTAACGTATCTAATGAAGTATTTTTAAGAAATTTACCAACCTTGACACACATACACTACATCAAAGCTGACTTGCCTTTTGTGAATTTCATTCATCATGTACTCATATTTTCTTAATGGTGGACGTTTTTATATGTTTAGTATTGTATTAAATGTCTCAGGAAGTTTATTTCAGAATTTCATCAAACATAGTACACATATACTGCACACATATTTGATTTGACTTTTGTGTATTTCGTTCATTTTGTGTTAATTTTAAAATGGCGGCCATTTTCATATTTTTAGCATATTAGTATATAGACCTATATGTTTATAACTTAGGAAATATTTTTCATAATTTCGTCAAACTTGAACCACATATACAACATATAATGGTAACTTAACTTTTGTGGTGTATATTGTTCATCCTTTGTACATGTTTCTTTTTAAATAGCGGATCTCTGTATATTTTAGAATAGTATAACTAATCATAGGAAGTATTTTTCAGAAAAGTTAATCGAACTTGGTACACATGTACTACGTATAAAGCTGACTTGACTTCTGTATATTTCTTTAATCCTGTGTTCACAATTTTAAAACGGCGTCCACATATTTTTTTTAGCGAAGTATTACGTAACGGTAGCTACTTATATGTATTTTTAATAATATATCTTTTAAATTGACATTTTTTACGGGTTTCATCATACTTGGCACACATATACTACATAGCGTACGAAGCTGACTTGACTAGTCTGTATTTTGTTTGTCACGTGTACATATTTTTATAATGGCGAACACGTCATATATTTTGCGTAATACGACATATTTTGCGATATATTTTTCTGAAGTTCATTTATTTTGCTCACTTTTTACTTATTCTTTTAGTTAGTTGATCGGATGTTTCTTTAATTCGTTCGCCCTTTGGTAATATTTTGAAGTCTGTGGCCATTTGTTGTCTTTATGATAGAAAGAAATTTCAGACATTTTTTCCCTCATTTAAATCAACTGGATACGGGTATATTGCTTAGTATGCTGACTTATCTTTTGTGTATTTTGTTTACCAAATGTTTGATTTTAGTTATAATGCAATATTTGTAGATGTATACGCAAATAATTTTAACATACAGAGTTAATTTGTACTCACTTTTTGAAGTAAGTACGCTTATCAGTTCTGCTGGTAACGTCTTACTTTTTCGGTGACTTTCATTTGAATATTTCAGTTTAATTTTCTATCGCTGAAGAACTAACTATTACTGTAAATCCATTTTTGTAAAGAATGCTACAATGTCTGCAATATTTTGTATTTTTCGTTTGTTTACTAGTAATTTTACATTGTAATGTAAACATTAGTAACACTAATACCCACAAACTTGGTGTTATGATAAAGAAATTACAATTCAAAAGAGAGCTAATATTCTGATAATTCAGCCACCCTTTCGGTAACTCACCAGGTCAACAGCACTAAACCGTAAAAGTTCTGCTCGCTCACGCAGTGGCATGCACGAACAATGATGCTGAACTGTGTGGATCTGGTTTTGACACAAGTGCTTTTCCCAGAAATGCTTTGTAGCAAAAATGGCCGAGCAACTTTACTGTAATTTTTGATTACTTGGCCGAGAATAACCAATATATAGGGCTATAAACTTTTCGCGAAAATAATTTTGCCCCATTCTGTTTCAGTGCCTTACGTTCAAATCTGCAGTTCCGCTTCATAGTCAGTGATTGGATGTACGAGCAATCACGATTCTTGTGGTTATACCCGCAAATCACAGACGCGTATTGTTGCAGTGACCAAATTGTCATTGGCTCATTCAAATGGGAGACGTTGCTTCACAAAATAACGCTACCAATAGCCATAAAGCATAGCTGCCGATGTGCACGTCAGACATTGAAACAAATTGGGGCAAATTCTTTTCGCGAAAACGTAATGGCTCTGCATTGATAAATAAATAAATATATGCAAATTACTTTAAAGATTCAAATTTACTTAAATCACTATATCTCTTTTTTTGCAACAAAATTTATTTTCTAAATTAAAATAAAATCATAACTTTGTAAACTAAGGGTAACATTTGTCTTTGCTGGATCGACGTTTTCAGTGCAGTATTCCACTCAATTTAATAAAACTACGAAGTATAATTTATATAATTCACTTCAGTCAAATTTATAATTTCTCGTTTATAATAACCGTAAATTAGTAACTAAAATTAATAAAATAAAGAATGGTGCGTAAGAATACATAAATTATTCTTCCGTACACTCAAGGTGGTCCTAATTGTGGTTCCATTGTATGACTTGAATTTTTAATGATTAATTTAGATTGTTTGTTGTTTTTTTGTAATACTTTCCCATAACTGCAATTTAAACAAAATTAAGATTTCGCATTGGTGATTGCTGCGTAACTTACTATAATATTGGGTGTCCATAAAGTCCCGTTACCATTAAAAATGGTAACGGGACTTTATGGACACCCTGTATTATCTCCCTTACTTTATACTACAATCCAAATAATTGTATTTGGTATATATTTCAATAAAAATTCAAAAACAAAAATTAAATTTTTCATTCTAAAACCATTCTTTTGGGTCGTGTATACAGTTGGCAAGTTAGCAAAAATGTAACTGGGCACCTATGTGTTTACATAACGTTTCCATGTAGCGGTTAATTTTACTGCAAACCTGGAATACTCGCTCACACTCCTAATCTGGATCATTTGTTCGCCGTTCCGGTGATGCGCCAAACCAGTCACGGAGTTAATTAATCACTAGTGCTGTAATTGCACCGAGGTGGCTTACGTAGCCATTAGCCCTGCATAAGCACGCAATTATTTACTTTGCTGAAGTTGTATTTACTCCCCTTTTAAACAGATGCATGTAACCGTAACAAAAGCAAATGCGATATTTACGAACAGGCGTGTTACAGCATTTGCGATTATGAATTATGTATGTGATTTGGTTTCACAAATTTAGCCAACTGTACTCGGTGGTGAGTCACTATTGATGTAGTTCTCATTATGATTATTTGTATTTGTAACATAGGTGGATTGTTTATTATTTCACTAGTTTCTATTTAATTATCTAGGAATTGTTTTCTTTATGCAACGACTGTATATTTGTGTTGTAAGATATAACATTTTAAATAATATATTGATATTTATGGTTTTTTCCGGCGTGGACTTCATGAAATATTATAAAAAGCGTAAATTATTTTTTATTACTTGCAAGTATTTTCGAAATTGTTATGTTGTCTATACTTCATATAATATAGAGTTGCTGTTAAATTATTTCGAACTTTTAAAATATTTTTAAGCTCAAAATTTTACGACTAAACTATAAAATAAGCAAATATTGATGAATACTTAGACAATGTCATAGCATAAATTCTGTACAAAGAATAAACAAATGTGATATACAACGTTAACTTTATTCGTTACATTGCCATTGCACAATTTTTGCTCAAAGGGCAGGAAATTGCATTTTTAATTTTTATTTGTGTATATATTATTACTATTACGATAAGTTTTCCAAATTGACACCAACATCTGTTTAATTTATATTAGCGATTTCCCTTCTTCACTGGTAAATCTTATTCCCTAAAACGCTTTACATCCGATCCGTGTTCGATTCCCGGAGAGGTCGGTCCCCGGATTTTCGCAAATGGGAATCGTGACGGACGATGCAGCTGGTCGGCGGGTTTTCTCGGGGATCTCCCATTCCCCCCGCCCATTCATTCTGGTGCTGCTATACTCACATATTGTCACATCACACGAGTGCTGAAGACTTCGATGTTGAGCGCTGACCAAAATCTCTTGACTCACTCTTATACCCTGTTTAAGCGAGGCCTCTCTCCTCGTGTTTATAACTTAATTTTTAATTCTTAAAGTAACATATATCGAAGTTACTCAAAATTATTTTTATTGCCTTTTTATTTCGTGAGATGATTCATTCTGGTAGCGCTATCACTTCTTTATAGCCTACATGCATTTCCTGATGACTATTCAACTGAGAAACTATTCTACGATTTAAAATACACAATTGACTGAGTACTAATAATTGGTCAGATGCCTTGGATTTGTGATAAAATCGCCAGTTGATAATTTTTGCTGGAAAGCTTTGTTTCTACGTTTTCTGTTAGTGTTTGTTAATAATTAAAGTTAGCAGAAAGTTAATAATTCCAAACGTCTTGTTATGCTCACCCTAAGGAAGCTGCCTACCCACTTTCCCTGACAAGAGCAATAATATATTTTTATATGTTGTATGAGATTTATTGAGGTTATAAACTTTTGTAATGTGCACATATGCAACCCTTGGCCGTTTATTCGTATGGCATGATAGTCCTTAATTCCCCATAAATAAAATAGCTTTCGGTTTGGAACTACTGTGATTGGACTTAGAGGTATGTGTGTCAGTTGAAAATCGATTGTGGGAGTGTCCCTGAATGTTCTAGAAAGTTATAGAATGTTCAAGAATGTTGAATAACTTTATTTATTGTTATAGAATGTTTGACGATATTCCAGACAGTTTCGAACCATAGAGGTGACTTCCTGTTTTGGAACGTTTGAGAACGTTTTAAATAGTTTTATATAACTTGAAACGAAAGTCAAAAATCTTCTGGAACATTCTAAAATGTTCCACTACCCTATTGTGGTAGAGGTATATCCCTGCGTATGCATAGGTGACAGCGCGACATTCTTAACCCAGACCACGCACTGTATTACAGCTATTTTAAAACATAAATCTCCCACCCAGAGATCCCAGGTAAGCAATTCCCTTGGTCATTCCTTGTTGTTTTACTGTGGTTCAAATATTTTTTTCTAACCAGCCTAACAATGATATCGAAGTATCTGTACATCGCTTTGACACAAACGTTTATTCATTTGTACCCTTTATTTTAGCCATAAACTTCACCGATTTTTATACACTTGCACACTAATAGTAAAGATGTTTGTTATGAAACCACATCGAAATCAATTAAATTTTCTATTCGACTACGTGTGCAACGTTGTGTAAACATCCTACATAAAATTTTGCATTGCATGACTGACAGCACATAGTCGCGAATTTGATCAAAGCACTTTGTAAATGTCATTTGAGTTAATTGTGCCCATGTGAATCAACCTACCTGGCACGACCTTGAGGGCGTCACCTGAAATTCGCCTTAAATTGTATATTTAAATACGATTTTCTAACTGTACTAGTCCACGTGTATCAATTGTGCCAATATAGGAAAAGAAAACACTCTTCGGACACAGCCGGAAAGGCACTTTTAAGATACCATTATCCATAAAAACACGTTTCGAAGCCGTTCAACATAGCTAACGGCCTTTTTAGGTTGCCGTTCTTCAAAATACACTCAGAGGGCGTGTGCTCAACATAGATGGAAACCTGCGCTGAGCTTTGTTTGGGACAACACACCAATAAAATTATATAATTACTGCTTACAGTCCCTAGTAAAAATAGATCGGGCGAATATTGCACCCGAGTTCATTGTTTGGCTCGATGTGTCGTTGCGGCATTTAATAAGCTCTTCAAGGCCGCCGTTATTGTTACGTCGCTTCTGAGTCTCTAAGACAGGTAGGCGGCTGTTTTACGAGACGTTTCCAGCGTTTCAGGCGCATGTATGCAAACCGCAGTAGTGACTATTAAATTAAATGAAGACTTATGTTGCTAATATTATCGCAATAAGAGTATTACAAATACAAAAAAAAAATGTTGCGATTTTCGTTTTGTCGTCTAATTTGAGCTGCGTTCTCCGAAGTCATGTGTTCGTATTGGTTTACTGCACAATTTACAAAAGGTTTATTCGCATCGCAGTTCATAATGTAACCGTTTGTTAAACTTCGGCTACATCTTTAATAAAAGATTAAAATAATTTCAATTAGAGTAATTCCTTTTTACTATAAGTTTACAAAAGACTGGGTTAATGAGCGCTGCATAGGTGAGCATTAAACACTGGAACAGTCCATATTAAATCGTGTTTTAATAAGATTTTTAAATAATTTAAAATAAACGCTATGCTAATTGTTTAAATGTTTGATTGGTAGGAAACAGAGTACCTTAAATGTAATTTTATGATAGTATTTACTAACGTATCATTGCTGGTTTTAAATGTGTAATCTTAATGGGAGATCTACTAATTATTTACTGTTTTCAATGTCACATCAGTAAATGTAGATAAGTCAGCTTACCTAAGCATACAAAATCAGTTACGTAGTTCTTTATGCCACTTATGGCTCTGAATTTCAAAATTAATCATAGTTCGTACGGGATAAAGTGAGCACTAAAAATGTAACCTTTGAAAAAAATTACTAGCTGTTACTGCATATAATTCAACAATAACTCCAGTTGCCATACTTTTTGTGTGGTTGGCAGCGAAATTAAGCGATATAGTTCCATGAATTTTCCTGTTTTAATATAACCAAGCAACCGATATCGACATAATTGTATTTTATGTAAGTAATAAACTTTCAAACAATTTATCTTGCACTCGCAAACATCAAGTGACGTGGCCAGAGAGATTAGCCGTTTCCCGGTGTTAGCCGTTTCGCGCGGAAAGGCACGAACTGAGTGAAAATAGGACTTTAGCATGGTTTTTTTGAGTGCTCCCTTTATTCCGAACCGCATGTAATAAAAGTTAGTTAGAAGTAAAGAAACATAAAATCAACGAATGTAGAAAAATACGCCAGAACTAATGAAAGGTTGTTGTACGGTGCTTGTGTTGCAGGGTCTTCAAGGCCAAGCCGCAGTCCCTCAGCCTACAGGATGTCAGTGTCTGGCCGCGGGGCACAGATCAACATGGGCTACAGCGGCACGGCGTGGACCAACGGCGAGTCTCGCAGGACCAGCAGCAACATCAGCCAGGTGACGTCACCTCCTGCTTCTATTTAATCCCTTTACCTATACACATCCTTACTATAAGCACATGCACACTTTTCTATTTGTATTTGTTTCGTAATTATTTTTATAAATTATTTTCATTATATGTGTGTGTCTATACGAAAAATGAACAAATGGCCTGTTGATAAACACACAATACGAATCGTGGGCTAAATTGGGGACGAAAATGTTTGTGGCAAAATATTATGCCAACACATTTTGCATTTATATTGTTGCAACGCAGTGCGGAGAAGACCCACTATTATACTACACGCCCAGGTATTGTTTTATGAATGTCAACGTCGAACATTCAAGAAATCGTAGAATTATGTTTGTACTGCTCGGCATTCGATCCTACGCCCATAATATAATAGTCAGGGCAATAGCAGCCTTGAATATATATGTATATATACACATAAACATGTAAATATATACTGGGTATAGTGACCAGACTATTACAGATTGGGGGAAGTACGTAATCTCCTCCCTACTGGGCAATCGCCTCCACGACTTGGCAGAAGCGTGGTGGCTGAAATGGACTAGTGTCAAATTATTCAAACACCTGTTCCCGTAAGGGTACGCATTCCGCATTTCCGGATATTCACCGGAGACTCCGCCAGTGGTTGTAAAACTGATTTACAACGGTTGAGGACGTTATCAAACATAAGGATAAAATTTTAATTTTTTTTATTTTGCGTTACGAATGAAATGGGATGAATCTGCTAGTGCAATTTAATACTATACCGAGATAGAATTCCAAACTGAACACTTTGGTAACTTGTCTAATAGTAAATATAGTTTATAATTAAAATTTACAAATCAAATAAAAATTTCATTTTACAGTAAGTACGTATCAAATACAATTTTTCATTTAAACAATCAGTTAAGTTTTCTTTATTTCATCTCACATTTCACAGATATTCAAGTTATTTCGAAACTTTTCATTTTTCGAGAAATAGTGTCGACAATTCACCGACTGATGTTCCGATGGACATTCGCCACATCCACCGACACGGCAACTGAACCGGACGAGAGCAAAACAGTAATTTACGAACGTCTTGAACACACCGGTGGACACACCGGAGAATGTTCTAAAACGCGAATTATGAATGCGTTTTGCGAGCGTCAGTGCAGCACTTTATGTGCAATACCGCAGCGCAGTGCAGAGGAGGAGTTTCCAAGCTGCTCCTCAAACGTTTTCAAATGCGTTGTATAAACCCTATCCCCTCGCGACATCCACCCTGTAAGTATATTCAAAGGTAGTAGAAGATAAAATATACCTTTCCACCGCAATAACGGAATTCTCCTTGCTATGTTTCCACATCGTGCACGTGCATATACCTTTGGAGGCCGGTAAGAAGGACTTAAGTAAAATTACTTCCCACTGAGACAAGTGCTTTTCTTGCGGCATTTAGTAGCAGTTTAATAGGGAACACATATCACAATATATACCCGTAACTTTACCTTTCTTGGCACCTTCAGTGTACAGCAAGAACAACATAAGTCTTTTTGTATTTTTATATGACATGGCCTTCTTACCAACCACCAAAGATACGTCGTACCACATTTCACCAACGATATTTCCGTCTCCAGGATTCGCGTCTTGTACTTGTCATACAGTTATATATACATAATGTCCCTGAGGAAGGGGATGCGAAAACGTGTAAAACGATACTATACACTTACGGTCACAGAGGCCGAGGAATGGTCGTCAATTGAGCTCTGCGAAGTTTCTAATATACGTTCAAGAAGCAACAAATGGTGCAACTTACAAAATATCTCCAATTCACTCGACCTGCTATTTTGGCGCGTACTCATGTAAAGGCCGTTCGGGAAAATGTGAGCACCTAAAAAAAGTCCTGCAAATGTCTATTTTCAGCTAATTTTAATCTTTCTGCGCGTAACGGCTAACGTCGTGGCACGTTACTCAATTTTTGCGCGTTTAAGATAAAGTGAGTAGGCTGTAGGAAACTTAATAGTGCGATAAAAAAACTATTAATGATATAAAACACGAATTTGTCGAATTATACTGATTCAATTTCTGAATTGTTGCATTTAATTAAAACAAATACACTGAAATACATACCGCTGCCAACCATACAAGTATGTGGTTTAGGATAAAGTGAGCACTCGAAAACGCCCTGTAATGTTCTATTTTCAGCCAATGTGTATCATTCCGCGCGTAACGACTAACGACGGGAAATGTCTAGCCTCTCTAGACACGTCTTTTTATGTTTGTTCGTGTAAGATAAATTTAGCAATCAGTAGGAATATTTATAGTTATTTTAATAATAAAAACTAAGGAGGAATAAAAAGTAAACAATTTCATGATGTCAACAAATCATCACTCTGTGAAGTGTGATTTCCAATTCTTTTCATGGATTTTCAGTTTTTAATCGCGAATTTCTCCCATAAGATTTACGCGTGCCAAAAACCCTCATTATATAACTTTGCCTCAATTTTCCTACAAGAATAATATCGTAAAATCTGTAAAAAAATGTTATGACCAACCTGTATATTCTGTAACTGACTTGAGTAAAAGGAGTAACAACCAAAACTTTGATTTTAAAGGAAATTGTAGCTAACTAATAATAATTTTCATATATTAATGGAAAACGTCACTTTCGATATGTACGCATATCTTTGGTGTTTTTTTCCTGCATTGTTTGCTAGTAAAACGCGTTTCTCGAACTACTCTTTGAACAACGCGGGAGTTTCGGAAATCGGTATTTTAAGATGACTCCGCAAGGACTGAATTTTAATTTTGAGAACCAAGTGATGATTCTACTTCGACCAAACCACACTTGTGTAAGTTGCATCGCCTCGTAACACGGGTGATATGTTGTGAACATTTAGAGGCACGCGTTATGAAATACATCCAGAGTAGCGTTGTCTAACACAATACACTGAGCATCTTAACATTGTTCATCATAGTGATGAGTGCAAACGTCACAAGTGATGTACGGCGTTATCTACGATATCTAGTAATCAGTACAAATAAATTTAGCTAACATGTTTTATTCATTTACGAAAATAACGTAATAAGCACCATATTTAGTTTATTAGTGTCAGGGTGTGGCGCAGGACGACCGTTAGTTCTTACAAAAACAAAACCAAAAACTATTCAATTTGGTTACCATTTCATCTTTGTTCAGTTCAATCCGATGTGTGTTAAAAGTAAAAGTTTTGATTTGGTTTCTACACTCTAGTCCAACTTGCTGACTGGACTTTACTAAGTCACACCACTCCTACTTCAGTCTAATCCGGATGTTTTATATACTACGTTTAGGGTAAAACTTCAATACAGACTGAACCTGGAGTGGAGTTCACTCGAAGTGAATGTATGGCTAGAAGTACGTCGTTTTCGCAAATACATTCCAGGTCAGGTTGAACGCAAAAAATATATAGTTCATAATCACGTGCGTGATTAGCTGGCGGCTGTCAGGAAACGCATTTGACTACTGCAAACCAGTAGTAAATGAGGAAATGATTCATACAGCTATCACTTGTAATGTTGTAAGCCAATGAATAATCGACTGTATCCAGAGCGTGTACAGGACTGAGCAATCTAGACAACTGTCAGATGAATCCGCGAAAATAACGTATCTCTATGTATGGCTAACATGGATTGACGGAATGTGTTTATGGTAACTATTACAATATATATTGAACTCGAAACAAGAGCGAAGATGGAATCAACATGGACTGGAAGCGTATTAATGCGATCTATCGGCGGCAGTACGAAGTAGAGAACAGAAGACAAGCGAAAAATAAGTTAATTCTTCACGAGATGTTCAAATTTTCTTATTCAAGCCGTTCCGCTTTACAAACGCTTACCTTTAGCCCTTTCCATTAGATTCTGATTTGTTCTCTGTTTTCATTTAACGTAACCGCAACACACAATAAAACCATGGGGCGGCAGCTTGGTCCTGCACGATTTCTTTTCAGTCCAGTCTGTGTTTACAGTAAATTCTCAATCAGGATTCTTCACTCCAGTCCACCTCAACAAGTAGATTGGATTATCTCGCACCACTCCTACTTCAGTCCACAACAATGTGTTTATAGCAATATCTCAGTCTGGATTCCTCAGTCCATCCCATGTTCAGTCTGCATTGAAATTTTACCATAAATGGTATAATGGTAACATTTCAATCGGTATCCGTCAGTCCACTCCAGGTTGAACGAGAATTGAAATTTTAAAAATAATGTCACTCTGGATGTTCACGAAACATCAATTCAATTGGCAGGTATGCATGTGCGGGTTGTGGGTGCGGCATGTGTCGGTGTCGCCACGAGGGTGATGTGTGAGGGCGTTGCAGGTGTCTGCCGATGACCGCCGCTACCTGTGCGAACAGACCAAGCTCAATGTCGACACGACTCTGGGACTAACTGCATACGGCTCCGTCGTCTACCAGCTCAAGGACGCCAACATGGAGGCGTCCGGTGGCTGCGACTTCGTGTGCCGCGCGATGCGGATCGTCTACAAGACAGGTGAGCATTGACAATCGTCAGACCTTCAGCTTCATCATTACCACCCAACCTCATGGGCATCTGTAGTAACGCGGTACGTCTACCCAAAACTAAGTTATTATTTGATGTTAGTGTCGAGGTGTGCAAAATTTACCTTTTTCAAGATTCAAAACCTACTCAATATCCTAGCTGTTTTATTCCCACATATTCTAGCTCCACTTTGTTTAGTACTCAGTTTGGCTACAGGTAAAGTACCTCCTTTACATGTACGGCTATGTTGATTCCTGTCCTGATGGCACCCGTGTAAACGTGAACGAAATACAGTGAGAATACTTTGTGACAAAAGTTGGTTTCGATCAATATTTTATCGGTGACTACTTGGGCAACGAAATTTAGTATTTGCACTGTATAGGATACCTAAATAAGATACCACACTTCTTCAACTAATCCGTTAACGTTTCATAATTTTGCTGTGGCTTTAAAATTATCTTATTACAAAAAATATATAATCATTACCCTCAGGGGGCTGCACGCTGACTGATATAAGTATTCTCCTTGCAATGCTCCAACCACTATTGTGATAACAGGA
Organism: Medauroidea extradentata; assembly: GCA_003012365.1. NCBI lineage: Eukaryota > Metazoa > Arthropoda > Insecta > Phasmatodea > Phasmatidae > Medauroidea > Medauroidea extradentata. The sequence continues at coordinate 8,244 of PNEQ01116602.1, read as the reverse complement.
TGAGGTGGCAGCTCATTGCGAACCACCAACCCTGGAGGACCAGAAATTAATGAGGGATGACATGAGTCACTACTGAGAGAATAGTAGTCAGTAACGGAATGCAAGGGCGGGGAAGTGGGAGTACCACGAAAACGTCCCCTGCCAACGATATTGTCCACCACGTTTCCACACGTGAAAAATCTGGTGCTAATCCCACCAGGGATTACACCCGGATTGCTTTGGTGGGAGGTGAATGGTTTGACCACTCATATTATCCATTGTCCGGAGATGGTTGTATTGTGCCATAGCTGAAATCACAATATGGCGTTGAGTTTTCTTAAGTTATGGATACTTTGGTTGATGCATCTCTAAATAAACATGCTACGTAACAAAATGTAATTAATAGGTACTTTACTTGTACCAAGCGCATTATTATGAGCTTAACCGTACTGCAAATCGTTAACGAACAGATGGTTACCACATGTGATGCCTAGAACGGTCACAGTGTGTGTTTGGCAGCGGGGTTTTCTTTGATGCTCCTAGCTGCAACGTAGTTGCTTTATCTCAATACAGGAATGGACATTTACTAAGGTGAAATAAGCTCTTGGGATAGCATGGGTGTTTCATTTTACCTTATTAAACAATGTTTTGATGCATCAGAAATTTGTCTGCTATAGAAAAGTCGTATCCGGCATGAGTTACCTTTCTAATTTTTGCCTGTCAGTATTTATAGTATTGAAGTCCTTAGTATTTTTGCAAAATAAGTTCCCACACGGTTTAATTATTTATAATAATAGTAGGCAGTGCTTGGTGCAGCGGATAGAATCCTGGCTTGTCACCATTCTGATCTGGGTTCCAATCCCGGCGAGACGGACCTAGAGTTTCGCATATGGTAATTTTACCGAACGATACTGTGGGTTGGTGGGTTTTGTTGGGTATCTTACAATTCCCATGCTCCTTTATTCCGGCGCTGATCCATACTAACCTCATATTACAACTCACCAGGGCTGAAGACAACGCTGTTAAGCGCTAACCAAAGTCATTTCACGTTTTTATGAAAAGTAGCTTCAGGTGGCAAATTCGGATGCTCTTCTTTGATAGTTAATTGTTTTGACAAATGCAGGATGGATGTAATTTATTTTTATTCTTTGTTGCCAGCTACATTAAGTTTCTGGCGTGGCATAGAGTCATAATTACATAGGTCTCAGTAATTAAAAAATGGAAAGGCCAGCAACGATTTAATTTACCAGTATTAGAATATTAATAACATTCGCGTCACGACTGACGTTTTGTCATGCAATTAATCTACAGGTATATTTTTGTTTTAATTGCTAACATAACTAACAGAGTAATTTAGATTTTCATGTATATAACTTTCAAATTGAGATATTAATGAAACATGATCAGTCTGAAGTACAACATACGAGATTTTGTGGGTTTAGCGACTTTTGTGTTCAGAATAGTATCGTTGCTTTTCATAAACCATAAAAAGTATCTAAATTTGCTACAACAAATACATTCGTTTGTAGGAAATCTGGTGATGGATGAGAAACCGTTTCATAGCTGCTTTTTTTGAACGATTCTTACAATGGGGGCAAGTTACAAACGAGAGAAGTATTTTGGACATTCGCCATTGCAGCACATGGTGTGTTACAGAAAACCAGAGAATACACACAGACAAGCAGACAAGTAAACAACCAAAAGGACACTGTTTGCAACTGGCAAACATAGGTAAACTTATGCAATATACGTGTAACTCACTGGCTAAATTCCTTTAGGAATTGTATATGTTTACCTGTGTTTTTCAGGTGAAAACAAAGTGGTTGTTTTCTTGTCTGTCTTTGTGTTATTTTTCTGATTTTCTATGACGCACATTTTGTTGCAAAGGCTTATGCCCAAAATACTTCTTTAGTTTTAACATTTTACAGCTGGTTATTAAAAATAATGTGCTCTTGTTATGATCAATGAATTGTCACCAATCAGCATAGGAAAAATATTTTAAGTGATATAAAATACTTGACAGCTGCTTACTAGACCCTAGAGTGCTGAGAGAGCCAAGCCATTGCGGTGACTCTAATACATTTAGAATTCGTAGAATTGATTTGCTCTCTTTTAAACACCAGGGTCTAACGACACAACAAATTTGCAATTATTCACACCATTTTAATCGTGTTTCCAGTGCTACACAAGAAAGAGCAAGAAATACTTAAAAAAAAAAATTATGTCTATATTGCTCAATGCAGAAGACCGCTGATGAGTCCATGATAACTAAATGTCACCAAATCTGTCTGTATTTATTTACAGCGTTTAAGTAAAGACTTATGTTCAGGACTCTTCAATAAATAATTAAAGTACATTAAAATATTAGAATTTGCGGTTTATGGAACATTATAGTAGAAATGGGTAATATTAAAAAAATGTTAGTATATATTTTTGTATAATGGTATACAAATATATGTTAGAATTTTCCAATCACTTTAAAAATAAATGTTTAGAAACTTACAATAAAATACTATTTCCTGGCACTAATATTTAGCAATGTTATTGAAACTATACTTTAATGTGTTGCAAGATTAAATATGATAGTAGGCATGCGTGTACAATATACAATATATTTTAAACGGTTTGTGTCAAAATAAACCGTCTTCAAACATGACAACCCGAGTTCGAATCCTGACGGACTCTATTACAATTGTCGAATGTTGCTGTTTTCTCGGGTTGCTCTCGTTATATTTGCGTCCGCCCTCGTTCGTTTCTTAATATTTTCCTTTATTCATCCTTACGGGCGCTAAATGAAGACGTATTTATCAAATGCTTGCAAAAATATTTGCATTCCTCTAACGTATTAAAAAAAAAACCGCACGAATGAACACATGGAAAAATGCGTTACGAAGTAAGCTACAAGTGTTTAAATTGCAAATATTTTTCTTTGTTTCAGTCGTCGTGACAGTTGTGCTGGTGTGTTTGACGTCTCTACCGATCACCATGTTAATTATAGGTAAGTTGTAAATGTTTGCTTTACCTTGAACAAACGGATTACTATTATATAATAACATCCAAGCAACTTATCATTATCTAGGCTGTCCAAAAAACAAATTTATTTTCCTAAAGTTAACCTATCAAAGTAAGAGGACACTGTACTATGTACGCATTTCCTTGTACTGCAACATGTGTGTGTACAGTATTTAATTTTCTTTATTTTTGTGTGTCCAGATTTCAAAGATATCCCAATTGTCATATGTGTTACATTGAAAGCTGTACACATTTTTTACAATAAATCTTGGGAGGGTCAATTTGTTTCCTCATATCAGGTGCATAATCTCAAAGTGAAAATGTAATAATAACGTTGTATGACTTTTTTTCTGCACGTAATTTAGTTCATCACAGTTGAGAGCAAAACAGTCGTTACTAAGTGATGTTTCTTGAACTTATTCTTCCTAAGAGGATGATAAGGCACATCGAAACCTAATATCCTCGAAAAGCCATTTATATTTATGCTGTTCGTGAGATACTGAGGATGATATGAAGAAAAACATAGATATATGTACTAAGCACAGTAAGTCAAACGCACAACTAAATACTTACCCATTTATATAAAAAGCTACATGTTTACCAATAGATCTCACATTTAATTTCCGATGTGGTTTCTTTAATGTATTGTATCCATTAACCCATACACAATACACTAAGGCTGCTTATACATTTTTAGGACAAACTTACTGATACGAAAATCTGTAATAACTTCTAACTTAATTCTGTCAGTGTAGTAGTATACAAAACGAAGATACAAAGAATTAAGGTGAATACATCGTGTTAAGTCTATAGTAGTCGTTAACTATGTCGAATTAACCTGTAAGTAATTCTTGTCACTTCATTGATGTAATCAAGTTCATACATCTACCCTCTAAATAAACGTGAAGCATTAGCAAACATGATTACCGAGGACACAGTAAAGTTAACTGAGGGGAGTTTCCGTTATTCGAATATGAATACCATGTTCATAAAGTAAGAAGATGACAGAGGAAAAATTTATAACACGGAAAGGAATAAAATGTAAATTGGAAGAGTAACTAAGAATTATTTATGTTAGGAGAGAAGATTTGCGAAAAAAAAAAAAAAATCCCATTTTCCTCGCGCGTGTTCAAGAAGTCAATCCTACTGGCAAAAGTTGAACACACTAGAGGAAATTAAAGATTGTTCTCAAGCCTAAGTGCAGATGTAAAAAACTGATTTGAAAACGAGTATATATGATAAAGTACGGAACTTTAAAAAGTGACTCACTATATTAAGCTTATCTTTAAAAAGTTACGCGATTTATGTCTCACACCTATATTAGTATCACCGAGATAATGATGTAATTTATAACAAATAATTACAATGAGTTAACTAATTTCGTGGAAAGTTTGTTTTCTAACGATGTTCTATTGTACAATAAAATGGGGTTTGATAAAATATTCCGCATCGCAAATATAGTTGGGTTTTGTGATTTTTATTTTTTTCATTGAAGATACAACACCATGTGCGTCGATCGATATGGCCTTTTGAATAATTTGTTATTTATTGAATAGCTCATAGCTCAGCTATCTTAGAAAACAGTTGTATCGGTAACAGAACAGTAAGTGTTAAACTGTTGCCCAATCAATCTTTATTTGTAGTTGTTTTATATATACCAAAAAATAAAATATTATATTAGTTACAGTTTCATTATTAAGTACATTTGGATATCTGTAATCATTTCGGAACATCACTGATTCTTAAAATAATTCAATAATTAACAATCAAAATTAAATTAAGAATATTTATGAGTTGATATAACGAACATCAGTAGTAATAAGAACAAACAGGCACATATGAATGTTTCAATTCAAAGATGAAAAGTTTTCCAGTAAAAAAAGTTCATTTTTGATTATATCTTTCCGTAAATTGCCAGTATATAGAATACCCATTGGTTTAATGCTTACGAATTCACCTATCAACTTCTTTAAAACCTGGTTTATTATTTATATTCACTTCTCCCAGAAGTAGGACAACTGTTCCAATACCATTTGTACTAAATGTAATTCACCGTAAATTTTCATTAGTTTTAAGTAGACTGTACAAGATAATTCATAAATAAATTATTTTTCAAACGTGGAGGGGGGATAAGGAATCTCTAAAAAAATAAGAAAAACAGTCCATGTCCATAGTAATGGAAATCCGTAGTTTTTTAGTTTTTAATGAAAGTTTAGTCCAATGTGTTGCATGGTAACGGGTAGTAATTCTAATGTTGTTAGATAATTTATTGATGTTATGGATACATGTATGTTGATGCCCTCACTTATATGCTCTATGGAGGATGTGAGAGTATTTGACAGGGCATGACAGTGCATTATCCGACGCGTGAACGTGTGTGAGGAAGTAAGGGTATGTCATTTCAAACATTTACCGTGAGTTCCTGAGTTAATGACATTTTCATCGATACAAATACCTGGGTGAAAATGTAGTAAACTTAGAAACTCTCGGCAAATGTTCCTAGTGTTCGTATGCATCCAGTTTGTCAGGACGTGTACTTTTGTAACGTAACCGTGCATGTGGAAGATGGGAAGAGACTCGGACAGAATCCAAGAGCAGGTTACCAAACACAAGATTGTGACAGACGGGACATCCGAAGGCGTCTGCCGAATCTATAAATAATGACCTGAGATGGAAACCTACTAATGATACGCGACGGATTGAGAAGGCCGGTTGAAACAATAGCACCCTGAGAAAATTAGTAGAGAATCTAACCTGGACCGACATGTTTGGGGGCGAGTGGTCTGACTCGCTGCCTTAGAATACAGTTTTGGACAATGGCTTATCTACTAATGCTACATAGTTGACTTCTTTATTACTGACAGCTGACACTAGTGCAAAAGTGTTCTTTTACCATTTCAGTATTACGTCATAGTGCTAGTGTCCTTAGAGACTTTGACACAAAGTTGCTAATCGTAGTTCCATTTCTCTCTCTCCCTTCCCTCACCGCTGTTCCTGTAGTAACTGCCTCGAGGCTGGTCGGCAGCAACTCGCAATTCTTCGCGCCTTCCTTCTCTATTCTCAGTATGAACCACAACCCAATGTCTTCCTATATTTTAAAATATTCTTCAATCTGCGTATTCCTCTGCAATTCTTGCCTAATACTGTTCCCTCGATTATTTTCTTCAGTAGCCCATCGTGTCGAATTATATGGCCTACCAGTTCGTCCGAACATTTTTAAGGTGTTTCAGGAAACATCATCCTTCTGCTATTTTTCTGAATACTTATTCATTTATTAGTATTCCCTACGTCTAATTGTCGTAACTATTTTATATTACCAGGCTTCAAATGCTAGTATAAGGTCGTTCGCAATGGAGTCAGCATTTTTGAGGATCAATTTGTATAAAATAACAATTTTAAAATATTACTCTTATCTGAGACTTTAAGTGTTGAGTACAGTACACAATAAATACATTTGATTGTTACTTATGTTGCTTTGCTTATATAAAACATTGATCATAATCGACAAATTATATAATGTATCTTACTGTTGTGGACATTCGCCACTGCCACGGTCTATGAAGATAAGGTCTTGACACTGAGGAATAAAATAGGACTCCTTTTTTGTCGCAGCGCTAGTAGTCTTTTAGTGGAAGATAAGTCTGGTTTTGTCTTAAAAAAGTATTAAGAATTTTCTAGCTGCAATTCAATCTGTAAAACCAGTAACGGCAAACAAAGATTCATGCTGTCTAAAAGTATCATAATATGTATTATAATCTGTAGTTATGTTAAAGTTGGAAAATTTTACCCAAAAGAAAAGTTATAACACAAAATACAAAAATTCAAGACGGCGACTATCTAGTCGTTATAGGAAATATCTTTATTATAGAAGAAAAAATTTTATGTAGAATGTGTACTTGCAATTTATATTAGAACACATTTTTAGCCATAAAATTATGTTTTTCTGTGTAGAAATTTATAATAACCCGGAATTTAATTTGTTATAATAACTTTAAATTATAAAATTAAATTTTTTCCATACTACTTGTATTATACAAACAGTTCCGCACACGTGCCAGTGCAATTATGGACACGAAACATATATCTACAATACAAGTTTAACCATTTTTACGTTATTTTATATAAATAATTGTAATAATGTTAGCACCGCCAGACGTAAAAAAGACAAATCTTCCACCACGTTACTACTAGCGCTTGGCGACAAAAAAGGGAGTCACTTTCTCTTGCTGGAGAGCATACGCCGTGTCAAGACCTCTTCCTGTTAGACCGTGGCCATTGCTATATTACGTCGTCCAAGAAATATATTTTAAGACTAAGAAAAAACAAAAGAAAGGCAAAAATTACATAACAAGCCTAGTTTGGCTGTAGTAAACACATCTATTATTTTTTCTTAGTCTCATATTAGATTTCTGGGACAACATAATATTGCAATGACCTATGATCACAGCAGAACAGTACGTTTCGTCCCGTTGCAAGAAACATTCAAAGACATTACAAATTATCTAAAAGGAAAAAAAAAGTAACTTGAGTTTCGAAAGTGTTTGCTTTATCCTGAACAAACATATAGTTATATTCACCGCATTGTTGTATCGAGAGAGTTCTCAGATATGATTCAAGGAAATCTATTCAGACATTTAAAGATCATAAGCTCTTTTCTTGTTTTTTTAAGTCAATGTGAACAACTTTACTGGTCTGATCGATTTTAAATTTAGTATTGTGTAGGTTGGTTTTTTTTATATATATATTTTAAATTTTAGTTTTAACTTGTAAACTGTAGCATCCAAATGTGTTGATCTATGGCTGTGGTCTGACCGCAACACATTGTAAACTGAGTGTGGTGTGGAGGTGTGCAGTACCTGCGTGACTGCCCGCTAGAGCCACACATCCCCGTCTATATGACGGTGGGCGGCTGCACGGACACGGTCAAGATGCTGTGGCTGACCGCTCACATTGTAAACTGGTGTTGTGTGTTCGTGCAGGTGTGCAGTACCTGCGCGACTGCCCGCTGGAGCCGCACATCCCCGTCTATATGACGGTGGGCGGCTGTATGGGCACGGTTAAGATACTGTGGCTGACCGCTCACATTGTAAACTGGTGTTGTGTGTTCGTGCAGGTGTGCAGTACCTGCGCGACTGCCCGCTGGAGCCGCACATACCCGTCTATATGACGGTGGGCGGCTGTATGGGCACGGTCAAGATGCTGTGGCTGACCGCTCACATTGTAAACTGGTGTTGTGTGTTCGTGCAGGTGTGC
>PNEQ01116601.1:88301-144117 GCA_003012365.1 Medauroidea extradentata | reverse complement strand
AAGAAATTTGCCTCACTTTGTGTCAGTGACTTGTGTGCGCGTCTGCAGACTTGCTTCACGGTCAGAGATTGGATGTTTTGACATTCGTGTGTCGTGGGGTTTTACACGCAAATCACAGACGTGTGGTGTTACAGTAACCTTATTGTGATTGGTACAGTCAAATGAGAAACGTCACAGTTCAAAGGCACGCTGCCAATATATGTGAAGCAGAACTGCAGACTTGCACATAAGGCACTGGAACAAAGTGGGGCAAAATTCTTTTCGCGAAAAGTTCATGTCTCTAACGATAATATATATGACTCCATAATAACCAAAGTTCTAAAATATTTGCGTTTTGATTCTACAATTATTTTAACAACCGTAAACCACTCGAGCAGAGATTTAAAGAGCCCTGGATACTATCGTACTAAAAATTATAAAAAATAGGGGGCCTACAGTTTCATTTTATTATGGATTTTGTGGTTTCAATCGCATATATTTCTAAATACCGTTTCCAATTTTTTATTCGGTAGCAAAGCATATTGCCGGCCGGTGCTACATAAATAAAAGTCCACTAATAGAATATCAATTCGGCAAAAAACAATCTCATCGAATTATGATGAGTAGTTTAGATTTTATCGACAATTGAGTATTCCAATCGTTCACTCGACATCTTACCTTTCTATACCCTTTAACTGCTAAAACAGTGTGAAGGGATTCATAAGTTGCGTAAAAATCCTCGATAAAATAGGATGCACAGATCAAAAATATTTAATAGTTAGAATACAAGACGTTACCATGCTACAAGCACTAGTAATGGTCCTAATTTCTTCAATGTTCACGGTAAAAAAAAAATATTACTTTTTAAAGGGAAATCCTTGGAATCCCAATTGCCAAAGAAATTTCTCTGTACATCTACGAAAGCTGTTATTGAAAAAATACACGATTGCAAACTTGTGATTGTATAGAAGTATACTTTGTATTTTTTACAAGAACAAACTTTGTACATTTACAAGAAATTTCTTTGGCAACTGCGTATTCTGTGTCATCTTTCTTTAATGTGTCATGCAGAATCATCGCAAGATAATTATTGAAAGTTAACCTATAATTCTATTGCAATGATTCTGCACGACGAATTAATGTATGCTTTCATTATGATTCATGTCAAACAGTTTATCAAGAATATATTCTACACTTTGTCCAAAACTAATTTTTATAATGCAATTTCAACAAAAAAAAAACTGAAAAATACAATAACATTGTCTGGCACTCCCCCTTATACAGTGACGAATCACGTTGCCTGCTTCACAAAATTGGGAGGGCTTTGTACACGGAATTTACTAGGTTACCAACAGAGATCATATTTGTGAGGTTTCGGCAAAGTGTCAAATTTATCAAACAAGATCACAATTAAAATGTTTAATAACATTTTTTTTTCTGGTACTGAAGTGGCTACTGCCTACAGATATCTGTCATTATAAGAAAAACACTTTCAAAATCCTTTAAATATCTGTAAGTTAGCTTCATGTAGTGACTTACGCAAGATTTTATGGGTAGAGCCGCGATTTTATGGCGAAAAGATTTTTGCAACATTTTGTTTCGGTACGTCATGTGCAGCTCTGCTACATCGTCTGTGGTTGGATGATTTTACTCTCACTGGCCTTGGCAAATTATAGACGTACAGACTCACGATAATCTTATTCTGATTGGTGCAGTCAAATGAGAAATGGGCCTGAACATAGACACGCTGCCAATAACCTTGAAACAGAACTGCCGATGTGCACGTGAGACACTGAAACAAAGTGGGGCAAAATTATTTTCGCGACAAAATCGTGGCCCTATTTATGGGGGAGGGGTGCTGAACCTTGTCCTTAGTCTCATCTTAATGTATGTTTGTTTGAGAATTTATAGTAATATATATATATGTTTATGTTGCACGTATACAAAATAAATTATACAACTGTTAAATTATGCTACTACCTAGGCAGCTCAGTAGGGAAACACGACTTTGAGCTTCGAAAATTTTGTGATCGATTTTGTGAACTTCGTAATAAAACATATCTCGTATTTTTGGGGGTGATGCAGCCCCTTCAACATCCCCATTCCGTGCGACGCAAGCTGCAATCCACGCACGGTGAGATGTAGCGTCACAACAGACCGTAATATTGCTGGACAAACGTCAGCTGACCTTGAAATTAGCCGCTACTTAAACGGCACGCCGGTACCGTAATCCAGAAAGAATGTTTGCTTTTGTTTGCACGTTCGCGTGTTTGTCCTGGAACCGAAGCCCAACATATGACGAATACTGGGCAAATAACAATACCGCCAACTCACGCTATCTGCATAGGCTACTGCAAAATTTTCCATTCAATCTTGCAATCCTTCCTGTTGACGAAGTTTGCTTACTTAACGTCCACGGTACTTTCCTTCTACTGCCTGAATAATCTTGCAAATAATATACGTACCACATTTTTGTGCCGTGACTAACAGCGGAAATTTTTCTAGAAAACATTGTCAAACAATTTCTGCTGCAGAGGAAAAATATTTACCACCCGTGCAGGAAATTTTACTACGTGTGCTACAACAATGCTGCCAGGAATTTACTGAAAAAAAGTTTAATTGATGTTACATTTCTGTGGAAATATACACTGTGCAAGTGAGTAATTGAGTGTGTTCACTTTCCTACATATCTACATAAACATGCGTAAAAAAGCACTCATATTGTACCGTATTGTTGGTAAAATTTATTACTGATTTCAAAATAAGAATGCATGCAGTTCACACAAAAATATTGCTTAATTGTAGCACTTAACAATGTGTAATAATGTTTGATTGAAAGAGCCAAAAAAACGTTCCATTATATTGTATTAGAAAATAGCTGATGTTGCTGTTATTAAAAAAAAACCAGCAGATTCATTGCTTTTAGTTCGTATTGCGTATAAGCCATTCACAGTAACAGGTACAGGCTCAGTGAATTTTGACAGTTATTGAAGTACTTACTTTTCCTTTGTTGTACATATTCGAGGCATAGAGCCATGTGTTTGACCCAGATTTTTGAACCATTTTGTTTCAATGTCTTACACGCACCCACTTACCTTACCTTTAAAAAAAGATGTCGGCGTGTACAGTAAGATTTTATCTTTAAGGGCGTTTGAAACAGTGTTAATTTTGTAGATTTTACTTGGGATTACATTATCTTCTTACAAAAAAAATGGCTCAGCTATTTGGTATTTCAAAGTCAAAATGTGCATACTATTAGTAGGGCCACGATTTTACCGCGAAAAGATTTTTGCCCCACTTTGTTTCAGTGTCTCTCGTGCACATCAGCAGCTTTGATTCATGGTTATTAGCAGCGTGTCTTTGTTAAGTCACGTCTCTCATTTAACTGCACCAATCAGAATAAGATTATTGCGACTCCATACGTCTGTAATTAGCCAAGGCAAGTGAGGGTAAAATCATCCAATTATGGGCGATGTAGCAGACCTGTAGACGTGCACATGATGCATCGAAACCAAATGTTGCAAAAATATTTTCACCATAAAATCGTGGCTCTAGTTATTAGTTAATGCAACAACCCCCTTTAAAAAAAACGAATCAACAAAATGACACGAAATAATTAACAGTAAAACTACTTATCAGTGAGTGGGGCTTTAAGTATATAAAAACCAATCCGAACAATGTTATGAAATTTTTAAAATATTTCTGAAATTTGAAATGGTTTTACTAATTCTATAATTTTTTTAAATACAAACATATTTTGTATTGGGTTTTTATTACCTTAAAGCCCTAGCCTGTGACATGAACGTTGACTGTGAATTATATCTTTCCATTACGTTGGTTCGTTTTCAGGGATGTACGTTTTAAAAACATGCAAATTTCGACTTTGAAAGCTATTATAGGAAAACTGGCTGAGCTAATTTTTTTATGATAGGATACTGTAGGAAGTAACGTCTACAAAATTAACGCTGTTTAGTACAAATATAGAATCACGACTCTTTTTACCTCTGGAACATCATTAACGTAGGATAATTAAATTAGGTTCAACTACTGAATGTGTAATATAAGCGATTAATCGCCGAGAAAACTTCAAACCAGATCAGTGACTTGAGTCTAAAGGCTAAGGTGAGGCGTGGTGAGTGTGCTGTGTCACCCTTACAGTTTTCCAAACTTTTAGGGTTCAAATACACAAAATACGGCCACCTCGCAAATATAGTTTTATTGGTTTCCTGTCAGAAGCTAGCGAGGGAGTTATTGCCATGTAGAAACAGGAAAAATTCGCAAGAAGAATTTTGCCCCAGTTTGTTTCAGTGCCTTAATGCTCAGTTTCAGTCGCCATATTGAATTTTAATTTTTTCGTTATTGTTTTAATTCTGAGAAGAAAAAAGTTATATTGCGGATTATACAGCAAATTATATTTACCTTAAGTTACAATACAGGCACGGAAGTAGAGCTAGTAATGTATAGTTAGTTCACAACTTGTCGATCAAATTATGAATATAAAAAAATGTCACATACTTTGCGACGTAATTATAAGTTAGCAGCTAAATCGCAAGGTCTGTACTGTAGCGAAATGAAAATATAATTTTAGGTTTAGACGCATATTTAATATTTATCTTCTTAGAATTCCAAAAAGTCGAAAAATTATTAATTTCAATATGGCGACTGAAACCGAGCCTTAAGGCATATCTGCAATTCTACTTTGCGGTTATTAGCAGCGTGTCTCTATGAAGAGCCGTATGTCATTTGACTAAGCCAATTACATTAACGATCATTCAACACCACACGTCTGTGATTTGCCGGTAGAATCCCAAGGATCGTGAGAGTTAAATTATTCTGTCACTGACCACGAAGCAGGACTGCAGATTGCGCGTCAGGCATTAAAACAAATTGTTGCAAAATTCTTGTCGCAAAAAACAGTGGTCCCTACGAATGAATGTGCCGCACTTCTAATTAACTGGCTCAGTACTTTCAAGGAGTTGTCAAATAATTAAAAGGCCAATTGCGAAAACGTCACGAACTTAGGCCTACATTTGTTTGAATGCTAGCCTGTGCCCAAAGCAGAACTTCAATTTTTCATGTCTTCATTAAAAAGGTTCCTCCACTGAATCATGTGCATGAATGTCATTCCTGAGACGGACTTTTTCGAACAGGAAATTACAGCTTCGCTTCCTGTTCCTGATTCGCACAATTTGCGATATTATTTGTGAACAAACTAGATTCCAATAATAATGTATTAGTTTTTGTTACTGCTCATGTTTTCTTGGTCAAATTTGTGTTGAATGAAATTAAATTCTCAATAAGTTTGGTCAGCAAATAATGAGCAATGGCTTTTGTCCACAAACCAGTTCACGTTCTCACTGTAAACTCTCATTGCAACAAACATTTAAAAACCTTAAACCAGATTATATTAACATGTACAGCTTTGAACATAATCTGTGATTCATATCGTCAATGTGATGTACACGTACTTGAGTTCTTCACAATGGATAGGTCACTGTAAGATGAAAATTTTAATTCTTTGCTAAAAGCTTTCCTTGTTGTAAGCATCGACATTGTATGTTAATAGATGACGTTGAAGAAGTAAACAGCAGTTTCTAGTATACTCTGCAGTTAAAAAATGACATAAAATTTACAGATCTCCATTAATGATTACATTGTTAAGACATAAAACTCCTATGCCTTGTACCTATATATGGGCAACTGCTAATTTAAAGCCGTTGCAGTGAACTTTAAATATTGCATTTATTCATATTTTGGTTATCGTTGTATGGTATTAAAGCGAACACAAAGGTATATTGCATGTCCGTATTATAATTTTCATCTCATGTAGTAAATAAAGTGTGTTATCTTAAAAATGACGGTGGAAATACAAATTTGGCATTTACCTTATGTTTTCTCTAAAGACGTTTCTATGTCACACTCTGGTAGATTTCACAAACCAGTTCTGGGAATGTACTGTAGAATTCCCCGCATGACGTACAGCCTATCGTTGATGGAAATCTAAGCTGCACCCGGAATACAGATGGCTTGACGCAGGCAATCCATCGAGCATGCCAAGTTTTCTCCAGTAGTCGGAAATTCGTTAGGATTCTTGTAGCGTAGCAGTGTCAAGCGTTTCCTGCTGGAAAAGTTTAACACCACTATACTATTTAGTGCGACATGTTCCTTGTGATAAATACGAGTAGTGTGACAGTTACTACGTTTAGGGTAAAACTTCAATCCAGATAGAACCTGAAGTGGAGTCAACTCGAGGTGAATGTGTAGCGAACATGGATTGAAGAACCGTGTTTGCGGTAAATATTACAATCCAGATTGAACTGTAGACAAGAGCCAAGTTGAAGTCAACCTGGACTGAAAACGTAATAATGCTATCTATCGGCGACAGTACGAAACAGAGAACAGATGGCAAACGAAAAATACGAGTTGCTCCATATAAGGCTTTTCTTCATGAGATGCACCACTTTTCTTGTTCCGCTGCTTTATAAACGCCGTTTAGCTTTACAAATACCTGCTTTTAACGCTTTTTGTTAAATTATATTGTGTTCTCTGTTTTATTTTTAACATAACCACAACACATAACAACACAATATGGCGGCAACTTTGTCCTGCGCATTTTCTTTTCAGTTCAGTCCGTGTTTACAGTAAAATCTCAATCTGGATTCTTCACTCCAGTCCACCTCAACAAGTGGAGTGGATTATCTCGCTTCACTCTTACTTCAGTCCACAACAAAGTGTTTGGGCCTATAGTAGAATCTCAATCTGGATTCCTCAGTCCACTCCTGCTTCAATCCGGATTGAAATTTTACCTTAAACGACCTAATTGGAGAATTACGAACGATGAGATGGAAAGCGGAACCGTTGTGCATTCTTATATTTGTTATTCAACTTACCTCTAGTAAAACAAGGAGTATCACTGGCACAATTTGCGCCAGTAACTTTGCTTTTAAGTAGAGCCAGTGATTTTGGTGAAAATAATTTTGCAAAAATTTGTTTACTGACTGTTGTGCACATCTGCAGCTCTGCTTCGTGGTCAGTGACTTGATGTTTCTAAAGGCCCTTTATTATTATAAAAAGTTTGCTTAATTTTTTTGTCAAATTTATTGAACTGAATTGATATTGATGTCATAACCGCGGCCATTTTGTCTTTCAATTTATTGACTGCCTTGAATTTTGTCAAATATTTTCGACCCTTATGGGATCTTTCATGTTCTGTTGTTTAGTGTATTTCGTTCATCCATCTGCAATATTATGAAAACAGCGTTTTTTTTTAACTTACAGGGTTAGTTAGTTTCCACCCACTTTGAGGAAAGTAGGCTTATCAGTTATGCTGGCATATTCTTGGTTTTTTTTAGAAAATTACGAAATTTAATATTTACGTAGAAATATGTCTAGGCCTATTAATTACCGTTATTCGACAGTAAAATGAGCAGTAGCAAACCTGCCATATTAATTTTCTTTAGTATTTTAAGATATCAGTTTTTTACCTTTCTTTTAAATTGTATATGTAGACATACCTACACATAAAAAAAAACAGTTTTGTGATGGCCGCAAAGTGTTTTATCAATATAGTCTCCACCTACCTATATATTTAGTGAACAGAAAAAAATAATCACTGACTGCAACACTTTACTGGGATCAGAAAAATTGTCTGTAAGCCACCACATGTCAATATAGAAAAAATATTTTGCGGTAGCCACAAAACTTTTATTTTTGAGAGTGGTTTTGAAAGTTTGCTCGTTTGTTTATCAAATTCGCTTCAAGCGAGCGTTTATAATGACATATCTGTTTGACGGGTTCTCGAACGGTGTGTGAAGATTTAGGGCAGTTGAAAGCTTATTCGAAACTATTCAACGTTTGTGAGTATGTCTGCTTGGGTTATAATTCAAACAACTTTACTTATTACTCGCGTGCATACTCAGTTCAGATCCTCCACTGGTCTTAAAATATAACTTTTTTTGCAGCCGAAAATTGTGAAAATTGGTGTTATTTTGATTTATTTGTAGGGCATTAATATCTTACTGCAGATACTTAAAATAATATGGCCATGCATAGTACATATTTTCCTATCATAACAACCCATGAAATTATGTCACCAAAGTATGTCTCATAGAGGCGAGCTATCGGCGAGATGACTTCATACAAATTTAATGACTTGCGCCTAGAGGCTATAATGAGGAGTGATACGTCTGCTTGTCGTTTGTTTTTAGTATTAGACATGTAAAGTACGTCCATCCAAGCGCATACCTTAAGGGTTTCAAGAGCGATAAAAAATAATTTTACGTCTTTATGAAACTGTGTTAGTTTTGTACACGATACTTTTGAGTACAGTTTCCTCTCACAAAAAAATTTTAACTTTCATAATTTTCTCATAACGGTGCGACAAATTCAAAATTTATTGTTCTGCTGCCATGCAAATAGTGAAAACCAACCGACCTACTTGAATAAAGTAATTCACTGTCATATTACATTCCATGAGCTATGCAATTAAGTATTTAAAATACCATAACGTAATATGTTGAATTTTTTTAAAAATTTGCAAAATTACAGGAAAAAAATTGAATTCAGCAATTTTTTTAAATTAAAAAATAGTTCTCGGGATTTAAAAAAAAATGTTTTATTACTTAGCACGTGGCATGTTATTTCACAGTGAATTATTTCATTTACGTAAGTTAGTTGGTTTTCACTACTTGCATGGCAGCATAACATGACAATTTCGACTTTGTCGCACCGTTATGAGAAAACTATGAGAGTTGAAATCGTTTCGTAAGAGTAAACAGCACTCGCAAGCATCGCCTACAAAACTAACACTATTCCATGTAAATATAAAATTTTGATTTTATCGCACTTGAACACCCTTAAGAGCAGTCTTCACCGGTTTCAAATTTCCCTGTTTGACGGATGGGAACAACGGAGTGATAAGAGTTAGGGCCGTATTTATAAACGGCTTTTGAATGACAACCAACTGCTATCCCCATAGGGAAAGCATTGGTGAGCAGTTGGTTGACATTCGAAATCTGTTTATAGATACGGCCCTTACAGTACCATTCTCGAAAAGAAGTATATCGCTTCTGTTCACAGCGCGTCAAACTGGCATGCAAGGTTTTGTGTTTAGTCTTTTCCCTATGGAACTTTAAGCGGTGACCCTGAAATTAAATATTTGTATAGTGTGAAGAAAAGGCCAACGCATGCATTTAGCTTTGCACTTTACGAAGTCAGGTGATATTTTCGGAGTTACAGCAGAAAAAAAATGCCGTTTTGAGAGGCCCGAAAATCGTGCTTTAAACAAGCACGCTGAATTTTGAAAAAAACAAAAGCATAGCTTCAAGGGTTGGTATATTTTTCCTTAGATAAACATAAAATGAATAAGTTAAGTTGTTTCGCGTAAAAAAAAAAAATACGCGAGGATTTATCGTAAGGGCGTTGCCTACGTGGGGGTCGTAGCCTGAATAAGAATATAAATATACACTTTAAAATTCTTTCGATGATGTTCAGTCGTTTTATATAAATCGCTTCCGAGCCGAAACCATTACTTCCTACTGTGAATTAAAAAAATGTGAGATAACGTTTTGGAGTGATTTACATTTGGTATTTTAAAAATGCACTAAAAGATCTTACTACAACAATGAAGGTATAGCTGCAATTGATAAAAATGTTCTATTGGTGAAATGTATGTCGGTTCGACAGGCACTACAGTATGTGCTAACGAACATAATTCATAGAGACCTGAAAAATTCGTGTTTTCTTTTGGCCCCATGCTAGAATTCCAGCAACTATAAGTTAGTGCCACTTTCGCAATTGGCTCGTGACTTATTTGACACTTCCTGGAAGTCGCTTAGCCAACAGTACAGAAGCAACTAAACGCAGGCCCATATCACTGCGTCATCGAGCAGCCAGTGAGCTGATAATGTCTGCTTGAATACACACATGTTCTTGGAGGCTAGCCTAGAGGCCTGTGAACCCGCGAATTTTTCCCGTATCTAATAAATTTAGCATGTGTACATCCTTACGCTTTCGCACGTCGGGACTCAAAGGTTGGCAGCTATTTATTTATGTACACCCACCTTAGATTTCTGGCGAGAGCAAGTATTGGTGTTTAAATTAAAATTACATTTACTACGGAGCATTCAGTCACCTTCCACAATATCGTTTTCTGACAAAAACCCATTTTCTGTGCTGAAAAGAAAAATACAGTACTACAGGAATGAAACTGATGAAAAAGGTAAGTAAACAAACAAATATATATATAAATAGGTGGTCTAGAGTGTATTTGGATATCAAAATGCTGGTTAAATCGCTGTTTTAACGATTCAAAATTGTAATAAATCCCGTAGTAACGTGGGCCACCCATAAGTGAATAAAACAGTTAGTGATGGCATATGTTGTCGTTTAAGAATGGAGACCTTGTATTAGCGTTTCCATGACTTTAGAGGAACATTAAATATAAATTCGCCCCTATTGTAAAACATATAAACGGTGCCAACTTTTCAGCCTTGGTGGGTTTTAGTTCAAACATTACATATTAAAAAAAAATTAAAATCTGATACGATGTATCAAATCTTAACCGACGATACTTATGTTCGAAGAGTGCTAAGCACCTCCTAATTCTATTTAACGTATACTTGCACTAACCAAGGTTTCGGTCAAGACAGCAAACTTAAAACTTGTTTTTCAGTACTTCTTGTTACTTTTCTTGTGAGAAGTTGGCAACTCTACACTCAAGAGAGACTTCCTCCTAGATCTGTTCGGAATTTCTGCTGGACGGAAGGGGAAGTGGTTCCTACACAAGGTTCATGGGAGGGGGGAGGGTGCGGGTTATCAGCTCTATGGTTCCGGCTGATACGACAATAACCGTGGAAATTTGGAGGGGAAAATGGTATGGGAAAGGGGGGGGGGGTGAAATCGGCAGATGGGAGCGCCAGTGGAAAACTACCACACGGGGTCAGTTAAGACCGCAACATCATAGGTGAGTTACGTCTTCAGACAAGGCGCTGCGGGTTAGTTCCATGTACCAGCAGATGACCACCACATCAACAGGCGAGCCAGAGGACATCTACATCTCCCGGTGGACTGATACCGCACAACCCAAGTTATTCAGGTGGAAGTTATTTCTCCATAACTCCTCCTCTCTTTGCAGGTAAACTCTTATACCCGACAATTATTCCTTAAAGGGGAGTTCGCGAAAAATGTTGATTACTTTAATATTTTTTACACTCGTCCAAGTTATTGTCTCTTTTTCTAGAAACACATTGTGACTATTTTCACAATAATGAAAGTTTTTTAGCGTTCATAGTTTTTGTATAGTGGCACGTCAAAATCAAACTTTGCATAAAAATATTTTATACAAGAAACAAAAGCCAATTGACTTACAAAAAAAAAAAAAACTGAAATAATTCGCAGTGAACGAAAGTGTCACGGGCTATGTCTAGAAATGCATAAAAACACAATTTTTTTTTTGCATTTAAAAATTACAGATAATTTACAATTTTTTATTCCAAATTAAATTTTTTTTCAAATACACAAAAATTATTCAGTGCAGATTCTTGTACATGTCTAGACGTAGCCCACAACATTATTTTTCAGTGAAAATTATTTCATTTCTATATGTCAGTTGATTTTCGTTTCTTGTACAAAACCGTTTTATGCGAATTTTGGCTTTGAAATGTCAGTATCCGAAATAATTTAAGCTTGATAATTTTCATTACTGTAAAAATAGCTGCAATGTATATATATATGTATATATCTATTAAACAAAGTTTTATTTAATTTAAAAATTATTAAAACATTATAAAAATTTTGCAGAGATTCCCTCTCCTATCCAGTTAAAAGCGTCCAAGCGAGAAAAAATTGTAATGTTATGCTTGTACGAAATGTGTGAGTTTTGCAGACAATACTTGGATAAGTCAAAATTAGCATGCTTTTTGCTCTTGTAAGACACAATAACCAATGAACAAAATGAAATTAAAAAATCTTACTGAACCTACATGTCACAGGCCATTGCTTGACATATTTTTGATTAAATTACAAAATATTTTTTTTATTTAAAGAAAATTATAAAAGAGGCAAAATATTCAAAATTAAAAAGAAAATTAAACATACAAATGTTTTGTAATGAATTAAAAAAATATATGTCAAGCAGTACCTCATAACATGTAGTTTCAGTGTAATTTTTTTAAAATTACATTCATTGGTGTTTGTGGTACATAACAATGAAAAAGTGCACGTTTTGACTTTGAAGTGTTTTTACGGGAAATTTTTTCTGCGTTAATTTTTTTTCTGTAAGAGGAATAAGTAACGTCTAAATAATTAACCGTATTTCATACAAATACAAAATAACGTTTATTCCCCACCTGAACACCTTTGTCACTTTAAGATTTATTGGAACTTAACTTTTATTTCACGTTTCAGGCACGGAAACAGGGAAGGCGATAAGTCAAATGTAACACGTCTGTCAAACACCTCATCGCCTCTAGGCGCGAAGGACCAAACTAGCGTGCAGTGTTTTCGTAGAATGTGTTTTTCAACGGAACTCCAAGCAATAATCGTGTTATTTTATTTTTGAAAAATTGTGACTAATACCAGTACAGGTTTCCGCAATTTAGTTTTACGTTTACGGTCGGTGTTTTCTCAGCTACAGTAACGTGAAAAAAGTCATTTTGAGCACTATTGAGGAGCTTGGTAGTCGTTTCATTAATTAGTGGTCGGCATTTTTGAAACCACAAGAACGCAGCTTGTAGTGTGTCTGCTTCTTGTAGAGAAACGTACTAGAAACAGTGTTAATACTTATACATGAAAAAATTCATTCCCTACCACGTTACAGCTCGGCTCACGCACCAGGTCTTCTAATTCTTAATGCAGAATCTCATACTTCTCATGTTTTCTTAATAATTGTATTTTAATACCAAATTAGAGCAAATGTTGGAAAACTGTTTGGCAGTTTTGTTTAAAATTGTTCCCACCAGGTTGGCTAACTTTTTCAGATAAGTAACTATTATGGTTTTAGCTAATTATATCGTTAACGAAATTTTTGTTAGTTGAATTATTAGTCAAAACTTGATAAAAATTAGTTATCATGGCAATCACTATTTTAAACCAAACTGCCAAACATATTTGAGACATCTGCTTCTGTTTAAGGCCTCGCTGTTTAGTTTAGCAGTGGTTTCGAAAATGTTTTTTAAAGCGAATTGATACATATATATAAAAAAATTATCTTACAGTTTTAACACATATGTCGTTGTTTGTAGTTGAATTTTTCTGTTACAGTTCACCAAACGGGTTTTTAGATTTCCCCCCTCAAATACAACATATTTTTTGTCAAAATAAGCCAAAGTGAAGCAAAATAATTTTTTGCAAGCAAAAGGTACATTATTTTGAAAATAAAAACAGTGTACCGAAATTGTGAATCGTACGGCAGTACACAGTCTCAAATTTTTTCATTGCTTTTTGATTTTAAAAAATGTTCGAGTTATTTGCAATCGTTTGAAATAAATGAAAGATCATGGCCTTGAGGTTAAAAATAACTAACGCAAAAGAAACAAACATATGAGTGGGGCACCACAGCAAATGTAGAAATTACTGGATTGTTGATGAAATCGGTAGTTTTGAAACACTTATGTAAACTCTCCGGCAGCCAACTTGGATGTTGGCCGTATATTTCTCTTTTTTCCCCCCATAATGCTCATTTTATCAATATAACCTGAGTTCCATTTAAAATTATTCTTTTTCCTTGCTCCTAATCCCATATAGTTTTTTTTCCGTAGTAGACCAAATTACACTACTTACGTCTCTGCATTTTCGTGTTCCACTTCTTTCACGCTGTTAAAACATTTCGTTAGTTAAATTCTATGCCTTCTTAAATCGAACATATCGTAACTTTACGGAAACGCCTTTTGTTGTTAGAGTTTTCTCCATTAAAGAACTATACGAACACTTCAAAAATTGTTTGCAAAAATGTTACGTCTTACGTTCTACATTTTTTTTGTTTATTTTCATTGAGTACAATTTCTTTCCGCCCTTCTCTGCTTCATTCTTCAAGTAAACTCTACTTTAAAAGTCTCGAAAATATTTGCTCTATGTTTGAAATAATGCCCTTCATTATCTGCATAAATACGTTCACAAAGAAGAAGAACGCACTGTTTATAATTCTACATAGATTTCTGTACCTTTTTTAAACCAGTAACTTTCTTAATTGAGCACAGTAATTTTCTACAACTTTGCGCATGATTCAATCAAACAAGACTACGAAAATACTAGTTGTACAAATTGTGGAAATATAAAAATAGCAAGGGGCTAACGTACGACAAGTATTGTTTTCAAAAATATTTAATTAACAGAAAAAAAATTAATTTTCAACTGGCGAATCGGTGGAATTCATATTTAAGTGGGTGTCATATGTGTAGAATACTAACTAGACCAATTAATCTGAACAACAACTAATCGAACTAAATTCAATGAATTTTAAACTTTATGTATTTGCAAAAAATCCGTAAAACTTTTTTTTTGCGATTTTGTAGTGAAATTAAACTTTTTATGGTATTTTTTTTTAGCGTGTCTGGTTAGGAATGTATTTTATCATATTTACGAAATGAATATGCAACAATGAGTAGATTAAAAGAACAAATATTTGTCGAAAACATTAAGCTTATCTAATCTGAAGATATATGAAGCCTTACGTCAGTATGTCAGCTACTCGGCTCTTACGATGGGCGTGTAACCCGTATCTCAAGATCACGTATATTGAATGTCTCCTATCACGGTGGAAATTTACCAGGCCGAGTACTTGATCAACGAAATACAAGCAATAATCTTGATTCTCTTTTGAGTTGGTATACGTTTTGTGTGGACGCATCCTGTAACCACGATCGTTTCACCGTGCCTAGCCTAGGGATATCTTAATTTTTTATACATCGGTGTAAATCGTTATGGAAATGAAATTGTGGTGTTCGTTATTTTACTAACGTGCCTTTTTGCAGTGGAAAAACATATTTTTACACTAATATTTGAGTAAAATTCACAACTGTAACACTTAGCTATAGCAACATAGGTCTAAACTTATGAACCTACTTTCCTTACAATTAGTGCAAATAACCCTTAAAGCTTACAATCGGTTAGTTAGATCTGGAACACTGACAACATTTGTTTGCCTACAAATGTCATAGTCTCTTCTAATATGATGGACACATAACATAACAATTAAGACAAACTAATTAAAAACTAAGTTGATGTACTATACAAGTGTATAATTTTATTACGCTTAATCCAGTAGTTCCTGAAACGCAACACAAATTTTTTTATTTACTTGTCTGTTGCTACCTTATAAATGTTAAAAGGTTTGTTTTACAGTGAGTTTGCTTGCATTACAGATATTGTTTTTTTTTTTGTAAATATGACTAAGCACCAGTCTGTTGTGAAAATAAATGTAAACTTGCCTCCCCCGATCCGTCAAACCTGAATTTTAACAGCTCGTTTGTAAACTCGTGAGCCAGTATTGAAAATGGATGCAAAAATACGAAAACCAGCCCACACTTACGCAGTGTGTGTGTAAACCACAGAGACTCGCAAATTTCACGTTAAGGGTGAGTATAGGCCAGTGGATTCCAGCCTGTCAACAAATAATAAACTATAATTAGCACGTCTCTATCCATAAAGAACAGCGAGAAGGGACAGAATGTTTAATGCGGACTCCACTACTTCTGTCAGGAATACTTTATCATGGAACTGGGACGTAGTCACCTTACCAACTCGAAATTCCATATTTATATCCCAGATAATCCACGAATATACTTTTAAACAGTTTTTGGATAATGTTTTTGGTTACCTGTTCTTTAAAACAGCCTTTGTTTACGGCCGACCTACAACTAAAATAAAATATTCAAAATTTATGCACGTAACGTTTACACTCCCTCCATTATAGGGATGATTCGGCACGTGAGTCTACAGAAAAGATTTCTAGGATAGTTAACTGAAACTATCTGGTACGGAAACAGCATCCTACTTCGGCATCTGTATTCAGTATTAAAACGTTTCATAAACTTGTTTTACAGCGTGAGTTTGTTCGATTGAAGCGGTATTATCCCTTGACCATCAGGTCTATCAAATTTACTAACATTTTTTAAACTTTAATAACTGCCTCAATGAGTAATGCTCCTTACAGGGGCTATACATAAAAACACTATTGGCAGCATTACATTAAAATACTAGCGTTGTCAAAGGAATACAAAATCCTTAAAACAGACAAGTTATACATCAAAATAGTTGGCATATAGGGCCAATCAATTATACAGTTGTTTTTACATTTCTGTAACCTGTTTATCAATTTATAATTAATTTAGATTTATCATAATTATATATACTTTTGTAGTTGATTAACAGTACACATTTTCCCCCTCTGTAACGTAAAATATTTTTTATTAGCATACTAAATCTTTGAACAGTTTGTATTTTTTATATTCATTTGTAGAGATAGTGAAATTCCGCGAATCAAATGACCTGCATGTTAGAATCAAATATCCTATGCATACTCAAGCCCTGTTCATTCGTTCATTGTCTGTTGTTCCACTGTGTGGCAGCTAGTGGACAAATAGTCAGGACGTGAGTAGCTATGCATAGGATATTTGATTTTAACGTGCAGGTCATTGAATTCGCAAAATTTCCCCATTGATACTCATTTGGTATTTTGTTATACATTTGATTTAGTACATTGATTACACCACAAATACCAAATTTCTTGGAACCCGAGTGCAGATTATGAAAGTTATTAGCTTGTTTGGAATATATTATAGCATTAGACATGCATTTTAGTTGGGTTTGGGGATTAGGGAGGGTTGTTGAAGTGCGATGTCAACGGACACAATTAGGAAAAATTCCTATTTTTTATTATATTTTTATTTTAAAATGCTTTTAAATTAATGAACAGTGGTACTATATTTTCTTTCATTGCGTCTGTGTAATTCCAGAAAAACTTAAATAAAATAAGGAGTTTTTTTTGCGCGGCAGAAACGTGAACCGCCATGTTGATGTCCCTGTACATTTAAATATATGTAACACACAAACGACAGCAACATACGTTAAAGCTGCGAAAATGTGTTGATTCAAGTAGTTTATACGGAAAAGTCGAGTATGGCTTGAACTCCGAAGAGTATAAATATGGATGGTAGTTCGTTTGCGCAGCAATAAAATGTAACTTACTCGAAATAAAATCTTAACTTTAGCGCCGTCTGATAAATAATGAGGCGTACTGCGTAGTTTTAAGCTTCAGGGAGAGACCTAATAGTCTGCTATTAACGACAAAAATACAGTATACGGTTAGCATAAAATAAATAAGTTATTTTAAGTTAAAAATTGCAGTCAATAGCGTGCAGTTTGCGACATAATCTCTGCAGCTGTAGGGTTTTGGCTGTTCCACTGACTGCGGCAACGTCATTAGCCAATAGGCGAGTTCAAACATACGTGGCAGATAATTCGAGGGGTGGACGGGGTCTTGCGAAATTTGCCCCGAGATGGCAGCACAGCTGTCTCAATGCCGTTCACGAGAAACGTTAAAATTACTAAGAGAATAAATATACTTGTAATGAAATAATTGATCTGCCATATTATTTTATCGACTCGTGCAACCAGAATGTTCTATACCATAGCCAGTGCCAGGTTTGGTTAAATGCATTCCAAATATTAGCTCGATTGGTTCACTGTTTGTACGCATGTGAACTTCGTTCGTCTCACCTTTCTAACCTAAACTTATGATTATACATCGGTTCTGAAACATTTAACTGAATTCGTAGAAACTTATTACATCTCTGGAATTTAAATTAAATTTACATAATTTAAAACTTATAACTAAACGTCGCAATGTGTGAGAGCTAGGCCTCCTAATACATTGCTGTCTTCACGACTTTAAAATCAATTCAAGTGAAATAAATCTTCGTTGTTGGCTACCAAATATACAACCACGCATGCCCAAACAACGGATGAATTCCCTGAATTAACTTTTACGTAACCTGGTTCGCTAAATTTTATCAGTTTTTCAAGTTGTTGAAAAATTCCAATACACACAATAGTGCCTGACTGCGGTGGCCAACAAAAACAAGTAAGACTACGACATAAATGTGTTAGCCAATAAGAACGCGTTTTCAATGTTTGTGGCGGCGTTTGAAAATATGGCATTTTTGAAGCTGAATATTTCGAAAATTACAATGTTCACGGAGCTATTGCTTGCCTGGCTGCATTTAGTGCCGAAATATTTCGGAAGAATGAGGTAAATATTAAAAACTTTTTCTAGGAATTTTCTCGATTATACACAGCTTCGACCTTGAATTTACTTTTCCGAACAAGTAATAATTTCTTTCTTATTATAACAGCACGGTAAGAGTTCAAAATGGGGTCTACAGTTGTTATAATCCGTTGACAAGTAACCACGTGTTTAAATGAAATGAATTTTAGATTAACTACTGAATCTTCTGGCCTACATCCCTCATACAACCGACGTAATCTATCATAATGTTTTCGTTTATTGTCAAGTTGTAGCCTACATCATCCGACTGTTAAACACTCAAGGGAAGTGTTTTTAAGTTGTTTAGCTTATCAGATAAATGTGTTCTCATCATGCATTTCTTTCGAAAAACAATACGCGTTTGACCGGTTTATCTTATTTGCTCATATTTCCACGTATATTAAATTCTTAAAAAAAACAAAAACAAACTGATAAATGAGAACATGATAGCAAACATGGACACGAGTAAAATCAACATCGGTGGCGTAGCGTGGCTGTGTTGCAAGGCGTGCTGTATTAGCAGCGACTATACACTTTGAGCAGTTGTGTTGTTGCAGAGGCCAAGGTGTATATATTATAGGATAATTCCTACCTTGCCTCTTGTACGCTACTGGCTGTGGAGTGTTCCTGACCATACAAGTCAAATGGTTCCTCAGACAACTCAGTGTTGTGTATAGTCACTGCTGGGCACCGCACACCTTGGAACACTCCACGCGACGCATCTGATCAATATCCATTTATGTGAACGGAAAAATACGATAAGTGTTTGGATTTGATCCGTGTAGTGCTAGAAGTAAACTGCGAACTGTGCCTATATACACATGTGCTGCTGAACTCGTTACCAACTTTCTACGCAATGACACAATGGCAGACACTAAAACCCTTAAGTAATTTATTAAACAAATTTTAATAACTATAAATAAATTGTTCCAAGCTTAACCTGAAATTTGCTTGCAATTGACAGGTATAGCAAAACAGCTGTAAATGTGGAAACAATTCCTCGTTAGTTGTGAATAAATAATTTTTTTAAAACCAAATAGGTACGTAAACAATTTGTAAGGGCCAGTAATTTTTGCGAAATGGTTATTGTATCACATTGTTTCAATGTTATTAGTGCTTATCTGCAACTGGGAATATTTATGTCTATAATTTCATTAGTTTCCTACCCCCCTGGTCACTGTGTTTTTTAGTGTAATGAAATATCTTTCTGAAATATGTATTTAGTTTGATCGCTAAAGACGTGTTTCTATTTAAATAAGAAGATTTTTGCAACGTGACATTTTCATTGATTGTATCCGTTGATATTTGTGTTGTCGCTGCAACAATATTTTATTGAAGAGAATTCTGTTTGTACAACGCAAATTTTATACAAGCTGACCCTTAAAAATTTGTTAATGTTAATTTTTCGGCTTTTGGATTCAGTGTAAGTTATTCCGCTCAAATACGCTATAGCGTTACAATGTGTTTTGTCTTCAACCCAACTACGCTATGTGGAACTCACTTACTACACCATTGAGTAGGGTTCTTGTATATTCACAACAACGGCATAGAGTTGAATTCTTTTCTGTCCCCACTTACCACTCCATGGAGTTACACTCCGTTTTGTTCCACAATTTAAACCGTTAGGTTACATTCTGTTCGTCCCTAGCTAAGACCCTACTTCGCCTCTTATCAAATGTCGTACGTTGGCCAATTTTTAGTAACTATTTGACAATGTATAATCTAACTTGATTTTGAAGTAGAAAATAACTAAAATAATGCGGAATTGCTGTATTTGTAGTATATGGCAACCGCCACATTTCAATTATGATATTCTATATCGACGTATTTAACAGAACTACGCCTATAAAAGGTTCATGTACACTACGCTAAGACAAAGGTTCTATTGATATTTTATTATTTTTCCTTCGGGCATTACTTGATAAAACGAAACACGTCTGAGAGACAAACCCTCAATAAGAGTGACTGTTAATCCACGCAGTTACTTCAATTTGTACGTCATGTTAGACAGAATTAGTATGTACGTACTGAATTAAATATAAAAATATTTGTCTTGTGTTGAATATATCCAAGCGCGTAATTTGGCCTAAAATCCTCTTAACCTAAAAGTCACTTGGCGTAAAAATTTAAAGTGGTGAACAGTCAATCATCCTAAACATCACTCGACCTAAAAGTAGTTTGGCCCGAACGTCACTTGGCCTAAACTTCACTAGGTCCAAATGTCACTTGCTCTTAATGTCACTTGGCCTAAAGTCATACGGCCTGAAAGTCATTTGTCCCTAAATACACTTGGCCTAGTAGTCCCGTGGCCTAAAAGTTATTTGGCCTAAAATTCATGTGGCCTAAAACTGTTTTAGGCCAAATGTAGTATACCAGTCAGCTGCGAATTCTTAAAAATATAGATTCATGGCCTCTGAAATTCTTGAAAAGATCTCAGCTGATTTCCTGATAAGGTGAAAAGCGGCATCTATTTCGTGCTAGCGGCTAGAAAGCGTGAGAATGGCTCTCGCATTCATTTTCGTAGCTAGAAATTTTAGGTGGCTTAACTGGTCTACAGAAGTTGATAGAGATGAAAATCCACACGATGTGTACCACCTTAGGCAGGGTCGAAGTGGAAACAAGAAGGCCGAGAGTGGTTCGAAATAAAGTGAGAATTTTTTTAAAACCCTGTTACTTAATGTTTTAGATTATTTGTAGTTTCCTGTTACAGTTTTGTTCAAACAAAGAAATCTATTTAACAGTCAAAGTCTGTAAATTATATCTATCTCAAAATTTAACATTTTAGGTCACTATTAATAGTATTTTTAAAATATTACTCTAGATAAGACAGTCTTTAAAAGTGTTCAGTTTTTCGCGAACGGCCTATAGAACTTTTAACTTAACTAAAAGATACTCCCCGTCACCCAACCGACACGAAAAACGGATGAGGTGTAATGACAAAAGAAAGGAACAACGGCAGGATGCACGTGTCGCCAAACGGAATATTCTAGAGAGAAATCACCGGTTTACGAAAACATTAACAAAGTTTCCCTCGTGTGAAAATATAGGACGATGCCGACAGTAATTGAACCAGAATCGTCATGGTAGGACGCTAGTTACCTGACTAATATATTACCATAAGAGTGAATAGAGAACTTGTGAAATTATTGTTATTATTTACAATTATTACAAGGCCTATACTCTAAAATGACCTTTATACCTTTATAAGGAAAATACTTGGAAATACAGTTGCCAAAAATCCCCTGCAAAGGAGGTTCTTGTTAGATATACCAAATGCATGTTTGTAAAAGTAAAAGTTGTTGCCTTATAGACTTTTACACGAACTTGAAATAAGAGAAAAACATATTTGGAATATTTATTGCACTCCGATCATTAAAATGTATTTTCTATACTTAAATGGCTGATTAACAAAAAATTTTACGTGTTATTATTTTAAGTAAATAAATTATAGACGCAACGGAATCAGAACTCACATCCTCTGCGCTTGGTTACTGAAAAAAATTACAGTGGATAACGATGTCGCAGACTACAATTTTTCGTACATAAAAAGAGGGAATACTTTTTTTGTATTCAAATAAAAATGCTTAATTAATAAAATTTCATAATTTTTTAGAAGTAGAAAAAAATTTTATTTTGTGTTTTAACATAGGCGAACTTGTAGCCTATAACATCGTTCACCGCTATGAATTTTTTTTTTTTTTTCAGTTTGGTATGTCAGTTCATTTAAGCGTCATCCATAAAACGGCAATATGCAAATTTTGACTTTAACGAGACCTTACGCAAAAATTATGCGAGATTAAAATTAACTTTTATTAGAGAAAAATTTAGTCACATTTTGTATCTAAATTATAGAGATATACTCGGTAGAAATGTAAAAATAAAAAACATAGTGATGAAAATTACCGTATACTGTGCCCTTAAGCTGTTGGCCGCGTGTTTTTGGGTAATTACCTTTTCTTTACTAGGCCAATTTGACAGTGAAAACACCTTAAGGCTCGGTTTCATTCGCCATACTGAATTTTATTATTTTTCGCTTTTTTGGAATTCTTGAAAGAAAAATGTAAAACAAGCGATTATACCTCAAATGATATTTACATTTTGCTATAATACAGACCTCGCGATTCAGCTGTTAACTTATAATTACGCCGCAAAGTGTATGGAATTTTTTTTTGTATTCAAAATTTGTTCGGCAAATTGCGACCTAACTATACTTTACTAGTTCTTTTGCCATGCTTGTATTGTAACTCAAGGTAAATAGAATTTACGGTATAGTCACCAATTTAACATTTTTCTCTTCAGAATTAAAAAAAAAAAAACGAAAAAAAAAAATTCAATATGGCGACTGAAACCGAACCTTAATTAAGGGTCACCTCAGTTTTCAACGTCTTTATTTATTTTTATATTTGTACCAAATAATTTTTTTCTCATTTTAAACATAAATTGTGATTCAATCTTCCGCTTAGCAAATTTTTGTATCTCTCATAGTTTTTGCGTAAGGAGTCGTAAACGTCAAAATTTGGACTTAAGGTTTCAACTGACGTAGTAAACTGAAAAAATTCACACAATATGACAGTGTTGTAGGCTATTATTTGACACACATAAAAACAAAAATATGTATTTGAAATTTATAAAAAATTGTTAATATTTTTTTTTAATTTTCATTTCAAAATTCAACATTTTTTTATTAAATACAAAAGTATTTTATTTTTGTTTTTATATATGTTAAATAATAGCCTACAACATTGTTATACACTGTGAACTTTGTCGGTTTGGTATGCCAGTTGGTTTCAGTGGCGTACTTAAAACCGTAAAGTGCAAATTTTGACGTTTACGACTCATTACGCAAAAAGTATGAGATATACAAAAGTTTCCTAAAAGGGAAGATTTAATCACAATTTATGTCTGAAATGAGAAAAAATATTTGGCACAAATATAAAAATAAATAAAGACGTTGAAAACTGAAGTGAACCGCACCCTTAAACGCGTATGAGCCGAAAGTGACAGTTCACGGTTATTTAAACAAGATAAATTGTTTTCTACAGCGTGTTATGAAGTTTTTATAAGGAAAATTGGTGTCCCTAACAATTACGGGTCTGGAAGATATCACGTGACCACGAAATACATGACTGGAGATAATTAACCACAAACATGACCCCTTAATAGCGATATAAACGCATGATGATGAGGTCAGACTCTTACCATTCGTTCTTCAAGCACATCTGGTATGCTTTGAGTTGACGAGTGAAATGAAAAACGCACGATGATAGAAGGAAAAAAAGTTAATCTCAGTTATTTATTTTTAATTTATGCTGTACATATGGCGCGAAGGTAAATTGTAGCACCTTTCCTTACATTAACCTTAGAAATTATAATACAATAGTTTACAAAATTAAGATGTTAGTCCAATAACAACTTAAGAATAAAATGTTCTTAGTTTTAGAAAAAAAAAATGCGTTTTATTTTATTCTTATGTAAGAGAACGAACATTTAATTATTCAATAAATACAGTTAATTTACCATCGCAGTGATACTGCAAATTAAGGCCATGAGGCTCTGTCCCGACTTTTCGCGATATTAATTTTTTACCCAAAAACGAGAGCAGATATCAAAAATCTGTTCGTCGTTTTTATTTACAATGGTCTTCTCTATGTTGGCCGATTTTTTCGAGGCCGTAAATACTATGGTTTTAGCTTAATCATATATTTAACTACATTCTGGTTGTATTTTAAGTCGAAACCGTACAGTTTCTGGTCTTTAAAAAATAAACTATTTTTAACACAATTGCCTAACATATTTATAATACATGCTCTCGTTCAACATAAAAAAATGACTGCAAAACAGTAATAAACAGGAGAGTGTGGACTTAACATTAAAAAGGAATACATGTATTACTCTGAGACAGCTAGTAAAACCACTCCAGATAATATGTAAACAATTTAAATCTTATGGTACTGGTTCATTCGAGATAAAAGTCATCTTGCCTAGTTCTTTCTTCACGGTGTCGATAAAATTTGGTTTTATTTACTTAAAGCGTAATTCAATTTACTAAAAACGATTATGATAGGAACATTTAACTGTGCTGTCAATGCAGTATCTAGCGTCACTGATTTCTGGTGAAAACGATAATTTTGTACAACGTTGTTTTAGTGCCTAACTCGCGCTTCTGCGCAAAGACATTGTCTTCGAATATCCATCAAGCAGAGCTGAAGATGTGCACGTGAAGATCTAAAACAAGTTAACGCCAAACTATTTTAACTGAAAATACTAATTGTAAAAGTCGAGACATGCAAAGTCCACGTTATTATTTGGCAACAGACTAGTGTATTCAATAACATGAATAAACTTGGATTTATTTGTAGAGTTACCGGTTTAAACGTTACCGCTCACGGATGCACACATTTTCTGAAGTCCAATACAAGAATTACATTTCCGGTAAGGATAGACAGTTGGGCTTTACTTCTCGTCAACAGCGAGTTCATTGGAGACTCTTACAAATTTTACACAAGAACAGGAGCTGGTAGAGGTTTCGGCCATGGCCTCTGTTAAGGAACCATCATAACATTCGCTTCGAGCGATTTCAAGAAACAATGGAAAACCGAAATAACGATGTCCAGAGCCGGGGATCGAACCCGTGTCATCCCGAATGCAAGTCAAACGCGTTACCATTACGCCACCTCGCTCGGTTTAAATTTTTTGTGATTAATTCTTACAAACTACTTATGATGAATCCACTGGAACTTAAGAGAAGAGTCCGCAAAAAACACCGTTTATCATTAATAAAACAACGGCGTATTAGTTGCAGCCAATAAGCATTATCCGGGAAGAGAGTAGCTTCTGGTCTTTGTTCAGTAACGATAGAGGCTGTGTGAATCCGCGATATATTATACTACCTGGCTTGACTAATAACTGTTGTTGCCTTTCTTACATGCTCTGGAACATGGTCGGAACACGCGAGTGTGTGCCGAAGCGTGAAGGCCAAACTTTCTCTTCATGGCATGGACGGTTCGTTATCTCCCTCAGCTTGGAGGGCATGCACATTTGAAGGAATGTGACTTAGAGCCACTTCGTTGACCTGCAGAGCGTTGATCACACTCTGTAGTGTCATTTGCCACGGGACCTTAATAGGATGTCATTACTGGATAAGAGCGTTTCATGTTGCAAGTTCTCGATATTGTATGCTTAGGGACTGGAAAATTTCGCGAATTCAATGAGGCTATTCGGTCAACTAGCTGCTACTCAGTGGAACAGTAGACAATGAACGAATAAACGGGACTTGAGTATGCATAATACAATGGATTCTAGCCTACAGGTCATTGAATTCGCAAAATTTTCAAGTGCCTATGTATACCAAAGGAGAAAATCGAGTAAGTGAACAGCAGCTTACTGTCCAGTCTGAAGATAAAAATTACGCGAAATTTGTCGTTCTCCAATTACATAAAATTAGGGCCACGATTTTGTCGCGAATAGATTTTTGCCCCACTTTGTTTCAGTGACTCACGTGCACATCGGCAGTTCTGATTCAAGGTTATTGGCAGCGTGTCTTTGTTCAGACACGTTTCTCATTTGACTGCACCAATCAGAATAAGATTATTGTGAGTCTGTACGTCTATAATTTGCCAAGGCATGTGAGGGTAAAATCATCCAACCACAGACGATGTAGCAGAGCTGCAGGTGTGCACATGGCGCATCGAAACCAAATGTTGCAAAAATCTTTTCGCCATAAAATCGCGGCTCTACATATAATACATAGAGATGATGGTTCATCGGGGGAAAACTTGACTGTTTACTGGATTTCAACGCTCGTTAAGCTTATGAAAAGATTACTGGCTTTCACTTGCACGAAGGGCTGTAGGCCTATTTGTCTAAGCCAATAAGAATACCGCTTGTGTAACATGGTATGCCTATCATGGGTAGAGGCAATAATTTTTGGTGAAAAGAATTACGCAACATTTTGTTTTAATGACTCACGTTCAAATCTGCAGCTCTGGTATGTAGTTATTAGCAGCGAGCATTCTTGTAGAGGCGTCACTCATTTGACTGTGCCAATGAGAATAACATCACTGTGACACTATACGTCAGCGATGTGCGGGTAGATCCCAAATATGTTGAGAGTTAAAAACAGCCAATCACTGACCATGAAGCCGAGCTGCAGATGTGCACACGAGGCACTGTGACAAAATGTTGCATAACATTTTTCACTAAAAATCATTGCCTGTAACTATTGTTCTGTAGACGCCTACGTTGTATCAGACGTATATCACTCAATCATAAATGACACAAGAAACCACAGTGTTTTGAAGAGTATGTTGGCACAACCATTTTTTCACGATATACCATCATCCTTAATCATACACTTAGAGATGATGGTTAGAGAAGGTTATTCATCGCGAGAATGTTTTCTGCCAGCGTATTCTGCAAATCAGTGCATCGTCCTGCGTCATGTATTGTTGGCCGACGGTTATATACCACAGTCTAGATGTTTACAGACGAATCACAGACGTCCAGTAGTCGCGCACCAGAGTTATCATTGGCCCAGTCAAATAGGGACTCGCCAGTAACGAAATAAAAGCGTAAGAAATGAATACATTACATTGAAGCCTAGCAAACAGTCAACTTTTCCCGCGATAAATCACCTTCTCTAATGATGGTACATTGAGAATATTTGTGTACTGAAATACCTCTTGAAAACACTATAGTTTCTTGTGACATGTTTGACTGGGTGATATACGTCTGACGTAACATAACTGTCAGCAGTCCAATAACATGCATCAAATATTACAATAGCGGTATTCTTATTGGCTTAGTCAAATAGGGCAACAATTCTGCATACAAGCGAAAGCCAGTAACCTTTACACAAGTTGAACGTGCGTTGAAATCATACAAACAGTCAAGTTTTCCCGCGATAAACCATTGTCTATTAATATACTGTATATAAAATAACGTATAAAACTGTTTTTGCGAACATCACATTTAATGTGTTTAGCAAATATATAATTGTTCTAGGAGCTATTTTCTGTACTCCCGACCCTTGACCAATCAAATCCTGAGTTTCTTGAACGCCTTTATATATGACCACAGACACCGATTTTTATGGTGAAAAATTGTGTACCGACTTGTTCCAATTCCTTATGATGTGCACTTGTGTGATTATGCTTCATGGCCAATAATGGACGACTTGAGGTACACACCCCCTGACGTAACACCGCAGGGGGAGAGTACTGTAGGAAACAACGCTTGTTTACAAACATGCTGATTTTTTATTTTGTGATGGCAGGAATCAAAACTTTGTGCACTCATAGACTTGTACGTAAGCTTAAAAAAAATATTAGTTTCATTTCGTGGTTAAGATACGCAAATGCATAAAATCAATGTTTACCTGAAAAAGCGGAAAATTCCAAAAAAAATGAGCAATTTGCTTTACGTACATCTTATCCTGGACATGCGAATCCAAGCGCTTGTATGAAGGTTATGTTTGGCTGCGGTATCCATGGAGGTAGGAATTGTATCCCACACCAGACTGAAGCTCCGCCTCTTTTCAAGTCGTCAATTGGATGTTTTCAACCCACGTTGATTTTTGGGATTCTATCTGCAAATCACAGACGTGAGGAGTCGTTGTAACCTAGTTCTGATTGGCTCAGTCAAATCAGAGACGTCTCAGCACAAATAAGTGTTCCAAACCACGCAAGACACTGGAACAAGTTGGTGCTAAATTCTTTCCACCAAACATCAGTGGTTCTAGATATAACCTTGAGCTTGGCAGAGTCTGGTCACGTGAGCTAGCATAACTACTTTTCTCCTGCTCGTCTATTGTTATAATCGCTTAAGTGGATAGGCCTCGCTCCTTAGTTTTGCAGTGGATCCGAAATTAATATTTTTTTTTTTAATTCATCTAACAGTATTAATACTTATATATCATCGTTTGTATATGAACTTTTACTGTTGCACTTCATCAAACGGATTTTTAAATTTTTGCCCTTGAAACATATCTCATATTTTGCTGTCAAAATAAGGCTAAACGAAGCAAAATATTTTTTTTTTGCTTACAAATGGTACAATATTTAAAAAAAAAAAGCTCTTCCATAATATTGTGTAGTATATGACTGTACACAGTCTAAATTTTTTTCAAAGCATATTCGAATTATTTGCAATTGTTTGAAATAAATGAAACATCATGGCCTAATGGTGGCTGACTCTGGAAGCTCACCAGCTGATTGAAGTGCTGCTTGGCGATGTGCCTTCACCTACCTGCTGACGTCAGAGTGGCCGTGGCGCACAGTGTACGACTCCTGCGCACGCGTCAACCTTGCGTCTTCCCGAGAACCTCTGTAGCTCGCACGTCCACCATGATGTCCGCTGTTGACGGAAGCGATCCGTCACGACGTACCCAGGGACACGCGGTTGTTTCAGCAACCGGCTCGGCTGTGGCTTCCCGTACAGAATACGTATCAGCAGAGACTGGAATAGTTCGCATGTTAAGGCCTCGCTCTTTAGTTTTGCAGTGGTTTCGATAAAAATTTTTATCATCGTTTGTACATGAATTTTCCTGTTGCAATGCACCAAACGGATTTTTAGATATTTGCCCCTGAAATATCACGTATTTTGTTGTCAAAATAAGTTAAAATGGAGCGAAATAAATTTTTTTTGCTAGCAAACTATACATTATAAAAAAACGCTCTGCAAAATTGTGTACGGTATGACTTTACACAGTCTCAAATTTTTTCAAAGCCTTTGGTTAATAAACATTTGAGTTATTTGCAATTGTTTGAAATAAATGGAAGATCATGGACTTAATCTCAGGTCATTCTCCAAACTTAACGATCAGTGCCAAAGCGTAGACGTGTTCCAATGCAAGAAGTTTGAGATCCGGCTATACACTTTGAGCAAGTGACAGTTGTGATGCTGAGACCTAGGTGTATTACTGAGAACTAGTTCCTCGACTCATACATACTACTGACTAAGAAGTGTACCTACTCCTACCAGTCAAATGGTTCCACAGGCACTGAGGGTTCTGTACATTCACTGCTAGTCATCGATTGCCCTAGAACACTTCACGCTTTGCCATTGCTATCGATGGACCAGTTCGTAAGGGTAACACCACACAAATCCATGTCTTGAGTAATACTCATTAATACATTTTTGGGCTTCCCTCTGATAAATGCGGTAATTATCGTATTTGGTTGATGTTATTCGGAGCGAAATTACGTTGGTAGATACTAAAGTGATAAAAATGTTCATAGTCACCATTGATGGAATATCACAGTTAAAGTTAACCACCCTAAAAGCACAAAAACCGGCATAATTCGCACACTAGCTAACCGAGCTGAGATTATTTGTTCCAATAAGAAATCTGCACTGATAGAACACAACCAAATAAAAAAATAACTCACAGCCAATTGTTACCCGGCAAACACCATCAAACAGCACATGAAACCTAATAGAACACTTAAGCTTACAGAAACCGAAAAACCAGCAGGAACCCTAATTATTCCGTATGTTAGAGGCCTTTCGGAAAAAAATAATACGTCTGGGAAACAAATACGGACTTCAAACAGCATTCCGATCCTAGTCTACTGTCAAAAGTATGGTCACCAGGGTAAAACCAGCCACTGAAAAACTACAAACTCATAACTGTGTATATCGATATCATGCGAATGTGGTCATATCTTTATTGGAGAAACTGGCAGAGCTCTTTCAATACGTATCAAAGAACATAAAAACAATTGCAAGAAAGGTGAAACCCAAAAATCTAGACTAGCCGAACGTGCATGGGAAAATAGCCACAAAATTCTTTGGAAAGACTCGAAACCACTTACATAGGAAACTGACAAAATTAAAAGAAAAATCAAAGAATTAGCCATTTATTATTAGCAATAGCAATATTTTCAGTCAACAGAGTATTGAATTAAAAAATATGTGGATCCCATCGATTAAGAGAGAAACAACTTTACAGCACAAAACAAAAACACACACTCAATCCATCACAACCAATCAGAGTCAATCTATGCTGCGCGACCAATCAGGAGACAGCTCGTCTCCCATTGGCTGAGCAGGATAAGTGGGCTTACCCTATATAAACCCATGGTTTTTCCTGTCTACCTGATGACGGGAACAAATTCCAGTTCCCGAAACGTCGTAACACTGTCTGTCTGGAAAAATACTGTGTTTTGTTTCGTGTCTTCATTGTGTCGTTTGTCTTGTCTGTATATGTCTGTTATCTGTTGCGTTTTGTCTAGTCTATTTGTTGTGTCTTTTTGTTATTTATCTGTTTGTGTCTGATATCTACGGTGTTTTTTTTTTTGTTTCGTCTCATCGTTGTGTGGCATGTTACTTGGTTTTTTATTTTATTTGTTATTATTTTCGTTTATTATCTGTTTGTTCCTTGTTTTTATTTGACCCGATTCCATTTTGGAATTTCATGTTGTGTGTGTATCTTGCTGATTAAAGCATACTCTGCTTATTTTATGGTTTTATTTTATTCGTTTAGTTTTCTTTGAGAGTCATTCAATTTGCAATGGAGTACGTCCAAGAAAATTAATCCAGTCATGCACTACCATTCCACAGTTCTTTCAAAGATCATACAGTTAAAGTAGAAATACAAAATATGAACTCCTTAATGATAACCTGAATAAGATGCTACATAACTCTAACGAGTGACTTTCCGCGTTGTTTTTCTTTCCAGCTGGGTAGAGTTAACGTCTATATGTTGGAGATTCTAACTAAATGCAATTTTTTTGTTGTTGTTTCTGTTTTGAACAGGATCACCGATGTGTACGTACGTACTACTAAGGACATGAAAAATTCGCGTTTTTGTTTTGGGTGTTAGCTAAGACTAAGGGCCGTATCTATAAACGGATTTCGGTTGTTATACAATCACCGAAAGTCTGTTCCGGCCGAAACACGGACTATAAACCTCTTTCGTTTGTTGGTTGACTGCCTTTAAGTGAAGAGCCGCCCACTTTCAAGTGACTGTGGTCAGACGGTGATTCGAACGTCTGTTCAGCTGTTTTCATTGTGTTATTAAAACAATGGCGGCAGATCTCTGGAATAACCAGACAAACGATTCTGTTACGTAAGAAAATGCAACATTTTAAAAATATATTCTATATTGGAACGAGTTTAGGAATTACGTACTTGAAAGTTTTCTATAAACCGAAGCTACTGTTAAGTATGCCAGATCCGTTTAAAGTGTATGCACTATTCCACGGAGAGTTTGCTACAAGGTGGGACTTTTCACTAACCAAAATTGTTACAGCACTTGTATATGTTTGCAATTTTTTTATCTTTGTTTCGAAAATAAGAGAAAATTTTGCGTAGAAATAATAACAGCATTGTGTGAAAATGACGGTAAACACACATTAACGAAAATGTTTTCTGTACGTACACATTTTATATGACGTGTTTATGATGTCAATGTATTCGTTAGATTTTTACGATAATTATGTCAGCAGTAAAAATAAACGATTTAATTTTCAAATGTTCTCGTACTTTCACCAAGTGACTTGTGTGACAGGTTTTTATTTTCCGTTTTACATATTTCTTTATTGAATAATACAAACATTGGTTTTAAGCATTTGTAAAATCTGTACTGTTCTCCATGCAAACACAATAAAATGCTTACTGAAAAATCCCTCATAAATACTGCTTTAACCGTATTTAACCTTCACAAAAAATATTACTTTTACGTACCTAACCTAAATCAAAAGATGATAACATTCTTCTTAGATGTGAACAACAAACGTGAAATATCAGAAAAGACTATCGAAAATTGCAGGGTGCGTTCCTATATTCATTCTGCGTACTATTCAATGGAAGAAAAATTTTGCTATGTTGCCATATTTACACTTCAAGTGAACGTGGACGTGCTTTCAGCTGGCAAGCTCCCGAAAGTCGTTTATGGATATGGCCCTAAGACAACTCTAAAACCATGTAAATTTGAGCATTTTATTTTTGACCTCTTGGTTTGCTCTAAGTCAGTACTAAAGAAGCAACGGAATACAGACCCGTTCATGTGGTATCACTGTGTAGAGAGCAGCCAATGAACTGTACAGATTCTTGGAGGCTAGTCTTAAGGACGTTCTAGAAGGAAAAAAATATAGTTTTATGTATGTATGAAACAGTGCTAGACATGCAGACTGATTTTAGGGGTGCATTATCATCTTATTAAAAAATCAGCTCAACCAGTTTTCCCATAATGGTATTTCAAAGTCAAAATCTGCATGTTTTTAGTTCATTCGCCCCTCGAACAAGAAACTATGCAACGAAAAGAAATAATTTACAGTGAAATTACAAGTCGCTGGCTAGGACGTTACGTATTTAAAAACCCAATTAAAAATACTTTTGTATTAAAAAAAATTCTAGAATTAGCGAAACATTTCAATATTTCAGACATTTTATAAAAACATAAAACAGGCACGTGTATTGTGATATCGCATTTACGTCCAAAGTCGTAAACGCGCGTGCAATGTTTCCGTCGTAACGTATTTACTGTCGGACTTTAAGCGGCAACCCTATCATTTTATTGAACCTGCCACAGTTGCATAAACCAATGTACTTGTAGATCTAAATTTCGAATGCATCTGGAACATACCGTAAAACGGGGTTACTTTGACAATTTTCGGGGCTACTTTGACTGTTCAAAATATTAGTTTTTTGGTTATCTGGTAAACAAACAGATAATCTAAGCCGGGTATTTTAAATAATTCCTTTTATCTTTATAGCTAATACTTAAAAATTTCGTCACTAAACAATATAAAAACCAAACTTTTGAGTTGTCAAAGTTACCCCGCAATGTCAAAGTAACCCCGGTATACGGCATATATTTAAAACCAACCAACTAAATAAGCCGACTTTAGGCAAGTTTGATAGCTTTAATATAATATTTCCTATGTGTGTGGAGTCTTTAAGTTTATATTCACAAGAATTCGTACGTGGGTTTTATCCTCAGTAGATAAGCTTTGTGAACGTGCTATTATTTTTCTACGAGAAATCACGTTTAGGGGTCTCCCTAGATAGGCTGCGTTTGTATGTGGTAAGGTTGCCGTTTATCGTAGTATGTAATGCATTATCGCCTCTCTGAGCAAGCCACTCAGCTGGCGTGCAGTGCTTTACCATTATTCTTTTTACTATATAACTTTAAGCGGTGACCATCATTATATTTGTGGCAGTATACTTTAAGGTCTAACGCTTGTTTATATAACTATGTTTCACGAATTTGGTTGTAATATTTCAGATACGGCTGTCTGGAAAAGCCAGTTTTGGCCATTTTGAGGGGCCCGATAATTATGTTTCTATCAAAAGTGTCGAATTTTTAAAACTATAGCGACATAATTTGAGGTGTGTTCTTTTCGTAAATATACAGATATAATACGCGTTGAATGATTTCGTGAAGAAAAGATGAGTCATAACTCCCTGCAACGCATTTGAAGTGCAGATAGGCAGCCGCTTGGCTGGTGCTTGAATTGCGGGCTGCATATTCGGACTTGAGGCGGCCGCCTACCCCACGCTTCAAATGCGTTGCAGCGTGTTCGTAAACAGGCTTTTGTCTACGAAAATATTCGACGTGTGCCCATTGTGCCAACGTTCGGAAAGAAAACAAACGTCAGGCAAGGTCGGAACTTCATTGTTAAGACGTCGCGCTCATTGAAAACACTGTTTCTAAGCTTTCCAACATGGCTAAAAACGGCGTTTTCATACTTCCGTACTTCAAAATGTACTAACCGGATGTATGTGAAACTCAGTTTGCGACCTGCACTGAACTTAGCTGCAGACTTTCCACCAATAAAATTATATGGTCACCGCCTAATGTCTCATAGTAAAAACCGTTCGGCGGGAAACTTGCACGCTAGTTCAGCGCTTGGCTCGTTGAGACGACGCGACATTTCATGCGCGC
The DNA here is from genome assembly GCA_003012365.1 of Medauroidea extradentata. NCBI lineage: Eukaryota > Metazoa > Arthropoda > Insecta > Phasmatodea > Phasmatidae > Medauroidea > Medauroidea extradentata. The sequence goes on along the minus strand of PNEQ01116601.1, from coordinate 109,987 downwards.
TTCAAGGTCGACCTTACTGCTCCCTTGCTTTTGAGCCTCTCTCGTGTGGGAAGGCGGCCTTAAGGGGCCTCCCTGCTTGCACTTCATATGCGTTGCAGCGAGTTACGGCTTAAATTTTTTGACGCAACTATTTAACGCGCATTATATTTTTATATCTACAAAAAAACACACACTTTAAACTATGTCGCTATAGTTTTAAACACTCAACATGTTTATTAGAAATATAATTTAGATCTCCTCAAATTTGCCAAAAATGGCTTTTCCAGACAGCCGTATTTGGAAAAGTAACAACTGGATTCGAGAAACGCAATTATAGAAACAAGCCTTAGACTTTAAAATACGCTGTCCACAAATAAAATAAAATGGTCACCGCTTAAAGTTACGTATTAAAACGGATAATGATAAAGCCCTGCACGCCAGCTGAGTGGCTCGCGTGGAGAGGCGATAGTTAGAGTTGATGGTTTTTGGTGAAAACATTCCTGCTCCACTTTGTTTTATTGCTAGAGCCAGTGATTTTTTGTGAAAATAATTCTGCAACAATTTGTTTCAATGCCTTATGTGAACATATGTTTCTCTGCTTCGTGGTCAGAGATTGAAAGTTTTTAACTCTCACGTCTCAGGGTCCTACCAGCAAATCACGGACGTGTGGTAACATTGTTCTGGTTGTTACAGTCAAATGAACCACGCCTCTGCCCTATTAGATTCTGCCAATAACCACGAACCAGAGTTGCAGGTAAGACATTGAAACAAGTTGTTGCAGAATTCTTTTCACCAAAAATCAGTGGTTCTATTCATTGCATTACGTGCACATCTGCAGCTCTACTTCAAGGTAAGTGATTCGGTGATTTAAGCTTAGTGTGTCTTGAGGTTCTACCAACAAATCACAGACGTATTGCCACGTAATGACTTTACTCTGATTGGCAAAGTAAGATGAGAGACGACTTGGCACAAAGATAGGTTGCCAATAACTGTAAAGCAGAGTTGCAGGTCTACACTTAAAGGAATGAAACAAAGTGGGGCAGAAATCATTTCACCAAAAATCATCGGCCCTACCGATAATGCATTACACACGTCGGTTAGTGCTCATACCGCTCCTGTCTCACACACACAAACGCAGCCTATCTAGGGAGGTCCCTTAACGGAAAATCGTGTTTAGTGCTTAACTTACACCAATCAAGTATACGTTTAAAATTAAGAACTTGTTTATACGCACGTATTCCTGCCGGAACACAAAAGAAACATGATGACGGAAGCGTTGGAGAGCATTGGCTAGTAGGAAAGAACGTTGACCATTTACGTGACCAGCGAGACACCCGCTCTACTACCGCTTCCGTTTTGCATAACTGACACGAATTTACATGTTCGTTATCAACGCCGTCAGCTGTTGCAAGGAAGCTCACACAGGGAAAAATTTTTGTATAGTGAACCGTTAAAATGTTCTTATATGGCAAAACAAGTATGCCATTGATTTTCGAAAATGTTGGATCGCTAAATTTTGTTTGAAACACGTCAAACACTTTATATGTAGAGCTACAATTTTACGGTGAAAAGATTTTTGCAACATTTGGTTTCGATGCGTCATGTGCACGTCTACAGGTCTGCTACATCGCCCGTAATTGGATAATTTCACTCTCACTTGCCTTGGCAAATTACAGACGTAAGGAGTCACAATAATCTTATTCTGATTGGTGCAGTCAAATGAGAAACGTGTCTGAACAACGACACGCTGCCAATAACCTTGAAACAGAACTGCCGATGTGCACGTGAGTCACTGAAACAAAGTGGGGCAAAAATCTTTTCGCGACAAAATCGTGGCCCTATTTATATGTTATACTTATAAAATGGCACGAAACCAAATACAGGGTGTTTTGTAATTATAGGTACAATCGACAGAGCTGTGTCGAGGACGATGAAACAAGCAAATAATGCTAGTAAACATAGGTCCGAAAACCAATTGTTTTCCCAATATGACACATTACATGGTACGGCAGGAACGCTATAATACCTATGTTCCCGAGGATCAAAACGTCAAAATACTGCACTTGTGAACGAAGATACTGCCACAAGTGTTCGAAATGGGCGCCGTTCATGTGAAGGCATGCTTCAACAAGTCTTCGCACCGATGCCCGTAACCGTTGAAAAATTCCAGGTAAGTTCCAAATGCAGTTGCAACCATCTACAATGCGTTCCTGTAGTTCGTGGACAATATCAACAGGGCTTTTGAATATCTGCACACAAAAATACTGTCTTGTAAAATTTCCATGTTAGCACGTGTCCATACATCGTAACTAGAAAACCATTGGTTTTCGGACCAATGTTTACTAGCAATATTTGCTTGTTTCACTGTCCTCGACGCACCCGTTTTTACTTATAATTACCAAACACTCCGTATTAGCACAGAATAGTTAGGAATACAGAAGTGAAATAGCCGGTAGAACGGCGAACTCAGTCACATACGCCAGCAAGATGGCTTCCCTGGCCAGCAACATGGCGGAAACGCCTACTGCCAATCAGCGTAAGGCAGCTAGTCTGCTACCCGGCAGCCAAGCCAATCGGAAACATGTAGTAACATGCAGGAACCAAACATACACGGGGCTGGTATCAACAACCTCGGGCAGGCAATAAGCGGCGAAGTTCGCCTGTATCAAACGAGCCGCCTCGTAATTTCACGTCTGTATTACTATTTTGTCTGTGGTATTAGCTCGGTTCAACTTTAACCTGCTTATTTGCACATGTACAAACATATGTGTGGCTGACTTAACCAAACATCAAATATATTTCTCTGTGCAACAATACTTCCTCTAAACGGAGCACCTTGTATCTAGCAATTTGTTTTTAAGTTTAGAAATGCTTTTTATGAAAGCGCAATGAAGCAACTAGCTCCAGTAAACGTGAACTTACATTGAAGATTGAAGTGAATTTATATATATATATATAGTAACTTCAAAGAAATAAGAAATAGAGAGCGAAATAGCAGCAAGACTTTTTTAAAATATAAATATTGCGGCGTACTTTAAACAACTGGTAAGTTTCCACCGAAAACTGAGTTACATTAGAAAAATTCTTTGAAAATCACAGGATACTGTTAAATAAAAATAAAAAGTAATGTTTTGGTATATTTCAAAACACTTTCTTATAAATTTGTCTGTAGTTATTTGTTCAATTGCAAGTAGAAAAGTTATAACTTTCCATAATGCAGGACACAATGTGTAGAATTTTTTTTTATTCAGCTAACGTAGTTTCACTGTAGAGCTTTTGTCAGACGGCTAAGCTCTGTGTGCTCTATTCGAACTGAAGTGCAGGTTCCCTGTGGATCGTGGCTTTCGTATGGCAGTTTCTTTCGAGTCACTGGTCTTAAAACACACCGTTACTTCATCTCTATACAATCTATTTTATTTTGTCTTCCATGTAAAACTGATAGTTTTAATTTAATAACAGCTAATTTACATACGTGCTGACCCTACTTTCGGTTGCCAACGAGTGGATTTTTATTTTGGCTAATAATTGGGTGCTAATAATTTGTTTCACAGTAAAAAAAACTTAGACACTGGCGTTAGGAATCACAATGTTACTGTAATTTCTATACTTCTGAAAATCTTTGAAAACTTTTTAATAAATGTTGATTTACTTTAATCCGTGATTACCGTGGAATTTACAAAATATTGTGAAAAATTTACAATTAACTGGAATAATTTGGCACATTTACAATCCATGTATACTTACCGCGATGTTTTTGCTGAACTTAATTAACCACAATACTGTTAACAGAACCACTAAATATGTTGCCAACCAAATTTGTAATATAAATTTTTGCACACAAGAAAAAAAAATTGTAATATATAACAGTGAATCTATGTTGCTTTTGGTTTCCCTTTAACTTATTGTTGAAATTATTTAACTTTTTAACGCATTGTTAAATTTATTTTAAAAAGCGTTAAAATACATTACATATTAATAACTCCTCTAAAGGTCTACGACATAGGCTAATTCCTGTGGTAACTCCCTGAAAAAGATACAGATATTTGTTTACAAACGTTTACTAGTAAATTTATTAAGTTTTTGTACAATGCGATGAGTAAAAACCACGACTTACTGTTTGCTAATGATACGTAGATAATTGTTAAGTTACTACGGCTATATTATAAGTTCCAAGACTTGATTTTGTTAGCAATCTTTTTGTGAACATTGTATTAACAGTACAGTCTATAACACACCAATGTAGCCTATTATGAGTTTTCTGAGGTACAGTATTTAGTTTTGAATTTTTTGATTTTTCATTTATTTTACAAATACACATTTTAACTTTGGAATAATTTCCTGGTCATTAAACCATTTTTGTTATTTAATTTTCAGCGTCTGGTCCAATAACGATATATATATAACGTGACAATACGTTATTTTCTGCATTGTATAAAATGAATAAAAATTATGTTTTTGACAGTTTTTACTTTTGTGATCTTCTAACAGATCTTACATATTTCCTAGTACTGGTAAAAAAAATTGTTTCTGAAATAATTAAAACCGATTAGTTTCCAGCAAATTGTTCCAAAATTAAGAGGTGGGGTTTGTCAATAAATGTTGTAAATTATAAAAATCAAAACTCCAAAACCCAGCATTGCGCCTGAAAAACTTATAGTACATAAATTTAATATAGTCCAAACTGTTTACAAAAGATTCATGAAAATATTCGAAACGAAGTTTTTAGTCCAGGAATCTGTTATGCACAGAAAGACAATGATCTCAAACTGTTGTTAGCTTCTATGTTTAGAACATTTTTCAGTGGCTTCGGCTGTTACTATGTATCATGGTATTTGTTGTTAAAAATTACATTCATCAAAGCCAACAGGAATATTTGTATGGTTAAGAAATTCTAGGCATTTATTTTCTGTTGGTTAACATTATTTTAAAATTAATTCTTTGCATCGTGATTTCTTATGTACTCTGAATTTACGTCACAAGCTTTGGAATACAGCCAGACGATGCCGTTTGTCGGTGGGTTTTCACTGGAGTCTCTCGTTCCCCTTAATTCCGACGCTGATCTGTACTTACAAATCCCTAGTTCTGACAACTTAGCTGCTAAGCGCTGACCAAAATCCTTACACTCCCTTCACAGGCTTGTCCCTTACGAGCCAACTCCCAAGGTGCAACTTGCATTCTCTTGAACGGTTTTGCAACCTGACGCTGTAATTCTTCTTCTTAATAACCATAATTTAAATGCTTGTAAAATTTTATTTCTTTGTCGTACTCTTCCTTATTTTCAAGGTCGTCTAGACGATACAGTCTATTGCAAGCGTAATGGTAATGTGGGATGACGTTAGCTTAGTTCTAAATGACGCCCTAACTAGGAGCGTTGAGATTCTTATTTTCTCAACATTACATCATATAGACCCTACTGTATTTGACTGTTATTTGTATCCGGGAGGCCGTTTTTTAAATTTAACAAATAACCTCGTTTGTGTGACTGAATTGGTTACCAATTGAATATGTCGGTGCAGTTCTGAATCTGGCATTGAAATATCCACAACATATTTTTTTGTCATTTCGATGACGCAAAATAGTCGAAGTTGCAGGATACTATCACCACGATAAAGATAAGTCAGTTATCATGCAATCATGTATGTTTTTGATTCTGAAGTACAATTAACTTGTGTAATGGTACAATATTAGAGAAGAAAACCGGGGCTTTAGTGGACAGGGCTGTAAAAAGCAGGTAAATTAAAAAATCCTTTCATCACCACAATACAGATTTTGTTTTGACACAGAAACTTTTAGTTCGAATGACGAACAGCACAAATTAGCATTTGTGCTGAGAAAAATTTGTTTTTAAAGTCTACAGGCAAGTGAATAAAACAAATATGTGGCGTGTAAAATACTTAAATAGTAACATTTACTGTAAATGTAGTTGCAGTTTTTTGAGACAAGTTTTACAAGAACAAATAATAATTTCATTGCTGCAATGAGAATAACATTGTCCATACACAATATTTAAATGAAGGAAAAAATTCTAACACCAAATAAAAATACCTTTATGTATTTCCTTGTTGTAAAGCCAGATTTATTTAGAGAAGCACTGATTTGAGGGAAAATAACTTTGTACCATATTGTATCAATGCCTTATGTGCTCAGTTGTAGCTCTGTTTCTGTGTCTTTGAGCAGAGGCGTCAGCTATTGGACTGTGGCGATGAGAACTGCGGGCATAAAACACGATCGCAAGGTTGGTACCAGGACATCACTTAGATGCGTAAAACTTCACGCGTGGAGCAGATAATGAAAATCAGTGCGTCGATTACGCGACGTATTGATAAGATATCACATCCGACGATAGATTACGTACCTACCTAAGATAGGCTCATAGATAGTAAAATAATACAACGCTAAATCCCACGTCAATCGATACAGGCACATGTTTTTATTTGTATTAAAGATTTATTCTAATTAACATAGTTAAAATGTTTTGCTTGTACAACAGAGAAAAGAGTTTCTTCAAAGGTTTTTTGTTCAGACAAAATAAATCTGGTTTTTCTTCGGTGTTACTATTATTGTTTTAAGTCTTTTCGATGACATAGTTATTTTACTTGCGGAAACACACACTGTTTTAAAATTATCGGTAGTTTAATAAATAAATTACCACTATATCTACCACAATTGTTAACGTCAGACCCCTAAGCGATTTTTAACGTCGATAAAATATTACTTCTGCCGTTACTATATATGTACTGTATAAAATAGTAATTGGATCGAAGATGACATTTCAATACGAAACTTAATAAAAAATACATTATTTTGTGTAGGACAAAATTTACTCGCAGTGTCAAAGTATTGCAGGTAACAGTACTTAACGTAAACAACAGTATGAATGCACTTAACTGCCTCGGAATTCTGTCAAATAATACTCAACAGTGTTCATGCGGGTACTCATTGACCGTATTACTCTGGACCCATGGCAGTAGAAGAACAGGTCTGGACACTCGCCTGGAAACTTGACCCCCTTGTTGTTTAGATGCAGTTCGCCAAGTTCACGATAATGCTATACGTCTTTGGCGCTGCAATCAGGGTGGTCGGACAAACTCCACCCACTTTCCTCCCACATAGATAAACAATTTATCAAAACGTATGTTTTATCAGTTTATGAAATAATTCCTTCGCTCACAATCCTAAAGCATGGCTCCAGCAATCTTTAATTACTTTATAATGCTAACAATGGAAAAAATGGTTGAAGTATGAACCCGACCGCCATGATTGCTGCGCCGAAGAGCACAGCATTCTCGGAACTTTGACGAACAACAAGGGGGTCAAGCAAAATACATTGGTAGATAGGCGAGTGTCCAGACCTGTTCTTCTACGACCGTGCACTAGACATAAAAACTGTTGCAAAGAAATGCTGCATGTCAGTTCGGTTCCTGCAAATGTTCTGTACTGAAAATTTTCTCTTTGAGAGAGTATGGTAGACTACGCAATTCAGCTCTAAAACCATCAGTTAAAAATTGCATGTTTCTCGAAGCCAGTTTTAAAAATAAAAACGCAGTTCACCAAAACAATAATTGTTCAAACTTTCTGAACAAATGTTTTTCTCAAGAAACTTATATCAGAACAACAATGTTTGGTCATGCATTTGGTAAGTATTTCTGTGAGAGATTATGGTTAGAGATGATGATATGGCAAAAATGTTTGTGTCAACGCACACTTGAAAACACTACAGTTTCTAGCAACACGCATAAAAAAATTGAGTTAATTTTACTTTACATGTAATGGAAACTAATTACCTATACAAGTGAGGGAAAATTACTCAACACGTGTCAAGGAAAGTTACTCAACTGGTAATGTAATTTTTCATTACATATTGGCGCAGCCCTCTAGGACAATTTGACATAACGCGCGAGCGAAACTTCCAAGTATTTTATGTGGCGAATACACTACCTTGCAAAAATTTCCACACATATTCGGAAATCAGATTTCCTTCTCGAGGTTGGGGAATATTACCATGCATATGATGAGTAACATTACTAACTTCTTTTTTACAGTGTACGTTTGACACAACTTAGCTGTATACAGACGAATAACAGGTATTAAACGTTACAATAGCGGGATTCTTATCGGCTCAGTCAAATAGGGTAACAGATCCACGCACAAGCACCAACAAGTAATATTTTAATCAACTGAACGTACGTTGAAATCTAGCAACAGTCAAGTTTTCCCGCGATATAACATCACTAGAGACATGCAAAATTCGCGTTATTATTTGGTAATATACTAGCCTTCACTGTCCTATAGATTCTTGAACATGTTTCGTGTTTTCATTGGATAGCTATGGTGTCATTTGACTGAGTGCCCTGCATACTAGGACTGGGAGACTTCTACTATTGGCCAGAGAATGTCTCCTGCGAGCATCACCAAATTCAGCGAATGGCAGACGTCGTACGAGCGTACAGTACGTCGGAGTTCAGTGTCCTGATAGAAAATAACGCGAATTTTACAGGTCTCTAAACATCACCTCTAATTATTGTTTATCGCGGGAAAACTTGGCTGTTTACTGGGTTTTAACGCACGTTCAGCTATCACGAGCTAAGTAGCCTTTCCCTGTACGTGGAGCGTTACCCTGTTTGACTGAGCGGATAAAAAATACCACTATTGTAACGTTTAATACCTGTTATTGGTCTGCAGACAGCTACGGAGTGTCAGACGCGTATCGCACAAACATGTTGCGAGAAACTAGTGTTTTCAAGGGTATATTGCACACAAAATAATTTTCACGTTATACCACCATCTCACGATTGCCGTTTTGTAGTTTTTCCGAGTTGGCTTTCGAAAAAGTGTATGTTTCCATTTCGAATTCTTTTCGTCTTGGCGAATAAATGAAACAATGATACAAGGCAGGAACTATCATATGAAGTCTTAACGCTTATAAGGACGCTGCCAGAATGGGCTACTTAGCGTGCTGGAGATTCATTAGCGACCGTTCGATAAGGACGACTCTGACGCACACATTAAACGAGACATCGCCACTATGCGTCAAGCACTTTACCAGCGTGCAAGTTTCCTGTAGGTTTTTTATTTTACTAAGCCCATATAGGTAGGGGAAGGAATATTTCGCGAGTTCAATGACATGCGTGTTAGAATCCATTGTCATATTTATACGCAAGCCCCGACCATTTGTCTGCTAGCTGCTACTCAGCAGAACAACAGGCAATGAACGAATGGACGGCCTCGAGTATGTATAGGACAGTGGATTCTAACTAGAGCCACGATTTTATGGCGAAAAGATTTTTGCAACATTTGGTTCCAATGCGTCATGTGCACATCTGCAGCTCTGCTACATCGTCTGAGATTGGATGATTTTATTCTCACTTGCCTTGGCAAATTACAGACGTACGGAGTCACAATAATCTTATTCTGATTGGTGCAGTAAAATGAGGGACGAGTCTGAACAAAGACACGCTGCCAATAGCCATGAAGCAGACCTGCCGATGTGCACAGGAGACACTGAAACAAAGTGGGGCAAAAATCTTTTCGCGACAAAATCGTGGCTCTAATTCTAACACGTCGGTCACTGAACTCGCGAATTATTCGTTTCCCTACATATAGGTATTCTGGAGGAAAATCTTAAGAAATATTTACGTAATTAAATTTGAGTTTCGCAAACATCCGGTTGGTACAGTTCGAGATACGGCCGTCTGGAAAAGACCTTTTCCATCATGATGAAGATATAGTACATAATTGCCTATGTAATAAATCATACACGGAGTTTCAGTTCCGACGCGCTTGTTTTATTGGCCAGCCTTTTTTTTTTTAGACCAATTGCTCTTTTTTTTGTTTTTATTTGCCTTTATTTACTGTCGACAGCGAGGTCATTACAGACGGTTACACACAACTTTACACGAGGACAGGATTAGAAGAAGAGTCGGCCATGGCCTATGTTAAGTATTCGCCTGAACTGATTTTTTCTTTTTGGGAAACCAAAGAACCCGAAATCAGGATGACCGGAGCCGGGAATCGAACCTGATTCCTCCCATATGTGACTACAACATGTTTGTCACTTTGTCGACGTATTACTGCAATGACAAATGCCTCGTTGTTCTATCACAATTTATTTTCTGAGGGGCAGCTGGGTAATTTGACCCGGACTCCACTTCACGAATTGCCTCAAATTTAGGATATGAAAATTGAATTTTAAATGAGAGAACAAGTAGGTTAAATTTCGCATGTGTAGTTCTAAAAATTGTAAACACTTGAATACTTCACACATAGTCGCTGTGAATTATGAATATGCTCTCTGTGAAGTTATATTTTTGCATTTATTATTTCTTCTAAGGAGAGAGAGAGGCCTCAAAATTTAAATAACTTCTGAAAAGGGCGGTTGCACAGTTGAAAACTTTAACATTGGACTTTGCGGCAGTTTTCAGTACATGACTTCTTATCGAGTCGTACATAATTGATTCTGAATTTCTGATAAACTGAAAACCTGAAGTTAAAATCAAGATGGCCGTTTGAAGGTCACCAATATATATGTTTATTCTACTGAAAGATGTAAATTTATGAAAATCTTAACAAATATGTCTTAAATGTACTCGGAAAACCTGGATATTTAGGTTTGTGAATTATTATTTAAAAGAACTGTAAGATCCGGCAATAAATGGAGTCAGTATTTTTTTCTTAGAAATTATTTTCAAATATGATGTATGACTAAAACATTGGTCCTATTTTCAAGATATTAACCTGATTTGAACTTATGGCAAATATTTAATGTCTTACAACGTAATATTTAAATTGTTTTTTAACTGTCTTCCCTTTACATTAATGTGGGTATTGTGTATCGACGTAAATACGGAAAGTAACGGAACTTGATGTCAAATGATAGAATTCAATTGTGTAAAGGTATTTTCTTGTCATCATTCAGTCACGTTGCAAGAATATTCCGAACGAAATAACAAATATGTATATGACTGCATTTTCTGCGCACTGTGATGTGACCAGGCAGACTTCGATACCCACAGCTGGGGATCGCAACATGGAACTTCTTGATCCAGGAGCCCCACTGGAAACTGGTTGTCTGCTGGCCACCTTTCAACTTCTCTTTTGCTTTATTTCCTCCTCCTACTTTTCCTGCCGTTTTTGTTTTGCTCGTCGCCTTCCACGGGTGCTTTGACTTCCACGAAACCGATTACCTCTCGCTTCGTCGGCTGACGTCATCCCTCCGGCGTCGCGTTTTTGTATCTGTATCTTTCCTTTCCGCCACTCGGGAAGCGTGACGTCACACAGGTGGACCTTCTCCCTTCCCCCTCCCTTACTTTCCCGCCCCTCCAATCCCTCCCCTGCCTCGAGGGCGCGCGACAGTCCGAGACCATGTATATAACGCGAAGACAAAACGAAACATTCAGTCTGTTGTTCGCGACCCGTTCACCAGGTGCCGTTTATGTTTACTCTGCTAGAGCAAATATTTACTCGAGTAAGTGTTTATAGAGTTCCTCAAGGGACGTGCAGTGTGTTTTAATTGACGCAGGCTCATTAATGCTTGCTGAACGTAACCTATATATGTGCCGTTGGGCTGTAGCTATTTGATTTCAGTTGTAGGCTGGCCTTCCAGCAGTATGACTACGGTGAAAAATTGCAAATATTTAAGCTTTACTAGTGTTGATTTTAACGTTTGGATTAGCTCTACTAGAAAGAATACTGAATATAATTTAACTCGTTTAAATTTTTCAATATTATTTAGTATTGTCTGCAACAGTACCAATAGAATAAAAAAAAACATATAGATCGGTAGCTTATTAACCGTCAATAACCAAGTAAATTTTTAATATTAGAAAAATAATTATTTTAAAAGTAGCTACTATATATTTTTAAAGCATTATCGGTACCACTTCACTGACATACGAATACACATATCATTCGGGTTAAAAAAGTATATAATTTTTTGTTGATTTATATAAGACTACATGTGAGGCAGGAAACTAAACTTAGGATTAAAAAAATATATGACTTATAGTACCTTGATTACGGCATCGTATCTTAAGTAGTTTTAAGAATATTTCGTGTCAAAACAAGTCTACGTTTTTACACTGGTGTTAGAAGCTCATATTGTTTACTTTTTGTTCCAGACGATTTGAATTAACTGCAACGGCGAGAATTCCATCAGTGAGATGAGTCACACAAATTTGGGATTTACCGGTTCTCATGGACAAGGGATACAAGACTTGGTGAGTAATGCAATACATATTTAAGAATTGTTTTTGTCTCTTTTCGTACTGTTATGCGTATACAAACTTATTCAGCGGAATATGTGTAAAATCTTTGAAACGTCTTTGGACCAGGTTTATTTTACACCCTGTAGGTGATGATATTGTTATCAAGTCTTGACATCACTGGAAATTACACACATAGAAAAAAAATTAACTATCTTGGAATTTAGTAAATGTGGGACTTGTTTCGGAGTAATTAAGCAAGTTACTACAAGCATCTGCCTAGTACATATAGTGCTTTTAAGCAGTTGTTTTTGTCTCATATTAATTCCAAGAAAACTTTTGAGAATTATTTTCTGTGAAATTTTGTACTAATTTGACAGACATTTTATGATATTACACGATTCGTGTAAAAATATGATAACTGGATATTATTATCTCAATACGTTTAGACAGATGAAAGTCTTTTATAAGATGTCATTTTTGGTACTTAATTTGTAACCCAAATAAATCTTATTTAGTCAGGAACAAACTTAGGTTGGACCCGTTTGTATAGTAGTGCCAAGCTTTAATATCCGATTTTGACACTGACTACATAGTAGCAACTTGTCGATCGGAAGTTTGGAAAAAATTGTACACATTGTAGTAATTGAGATATTAATTTATCGATATAATTTTTACATGTCCCTGCTATTGCAATTAATTCTATAATATACATTTTCTTGAATCAAATTAAACCCGGACTTTTTTCTTGCAAGGCTAAATATCTGGTACGTATTCGGCAAAATTAAATCTGAATAAGAAAATTATATCAGCAACAAATAGTGAAAGGCCTTTGTTAAGACAGTGAGTTTGTTAACTCCGGCAAAACGCTTACCGAATCGAATATTTTTGTGTAAACGAAATTAAAACCAATTAAATTTTAAGTTAAGGCTGTTGCTTTAGTAATATGATCATGCCGGGTCGAGTCGGACGTAAAATAGCATGTAAAATGGATCGTACTGAAAGGTTATCGAAAATTAATTCATGCGCTCCACAGTTAGATTTTTGAACTTCAAATTTTCTGTTCACAGTTGTTTTTTTTTTTATTCTGTGGCAAAATGATGAATGTTTACAGAAATTTTGTTCCACAGAAATTTTTTTGTCATTACAAATATTCAGAGGAGGAGAACTCATCTTTTTTTTTTTTACACATTATTGCTGTAGAACTCAACACACCCACAAATGTTTTGTGTTTGTGTTATTATTTATAGCCAACATTATTTCAGTTCTACCATAATTACCCCTTACACATATCAGCCAGAGACTGAGGTCGGATTCAAGTGTTTACACTGTAGCGATACTTAATTCGTATTGAAAACGAAACGGTATATAATTTATTATGATTCCATGCGTGTTTTTTACACTGTAAGGAAAATCCCACTTTGCATATTTCTTGTATTTCCATATTAGTGAAAAGATTTTGTTAATGAATTGTATTTAAACTGTCAGTCGTTACTATTATAGCTTAGTTAAAATATACGCATAAAATAAATGATATAGCACAGATGCAATTAGTCTAAAATGGCAGCGGATGTCCAGCTTAAAGCAATCGACGAGGCGTGACGAATAAATAATTATCGTTAAAGTGGGCGGGTACCATTGACTACTAGGGTATCCGCCAAGGCCATGTAGCGGGCCACTTTTGGTTACCTCCACGCAACAACTGCTGATGTCGCTGTGGTCTCTGGTAAACACGTGGCATCGAAATAGAAGCTTCAACTCGGTCACTATGAGTAGTGAATGGTTTTATGAGTAAAAATGTCTTTGCTGCCGATGTAATGTATTTACATTTTTAATCGAAACGTTTTTGGAGTATTATTTGGTTGCCGAAATTGTAGCGTTCGGTTGGTTGACAAACCTTAATACTTTCACAGAACCTCGTTTTCAGTTCGTTAAGAAAAAATTAGGTTTTTTGAGCGTCACATCTGGACTATTTTCATCTATATGTTCCGTTTTTTACTAATACATCCTTTGTTTCATTGAGTCTTTTTCAACTAGTATAGCTTATGTCCATTCACGAAACGAATGTTGAACATTGTCTAGGGCATTCACAAAAGTAAAGGTCTGGTATTGTATGCTTGTGAAATTCCAAACACATTATTTCATTTAAGTCCGCTTAATATTTCATTGCGAGGTGAAACTTGTACTACGTATTTTGTGCCTTTGTGTCGTTTCGTCTTTTGTTTAGGTAGGGATGAGTTTTCTTTTACCGATTACATACTTAATAAGCAGTAATTAAATTACAAATTTGGTAATTTTTTACTCACTACTGGAGGCATACATATCCTGGTGAACTATTTAACTATAGGGGCGTGAACTAGTGAGAAAGATGTTAAATAGGACGTGATATAATGTATCTATGCATTTTAAACCCTCCCGCAATTTGACAATTTGTATTCTTGAATGCAATTGTATTACACTAAATACATTTTCAGTTCTGTCGGTATTGATACTGTACGTACGCTGGCATCGCTTTCTACTTGAGCTAGCAAACAATGTAGTTTGTCTACTTTACAATCATCAGTTTTAACACTCAGTATAACACCACACCTTGAATAAATACTTTTAGTGCCCTTTGCACAGTCTCTTCGCAATATGACAAGAATTGAAAGCTATGGTTTTCAGTATTGAAGTCAGTAATGAAATACACTTTAATGGCCGTGGATCATAGATAACTAATTATGCTGTGAAACGTGTTAGGTAATGAAACGCAAAGAAAAAAGTAGCAAAGTTCAGTAAGGCAGACGATATCAGTTATTCCTCTTATCTCTTGTGTAAGATAACATTTGGTAGCGGACCTCCCAGTCACTATCAACGCAATAGCTCTATGTCCTTGAAAGATAAAGAAGTAGAAGTTCCCTGGTAAGGAGAGGTGAGGAATTATTAATTAAAAAAAAAGCGAAGCTAAATTTTCTTACTAAAAACATATTTAAATCCTTGTTAAAGCATGTATATTCAGAGAGAACTTTTTCTTTGCTAAGAAAAAAACATTTAATGCTGTTTATACAGCGGTAATTTAATCTTACTTTATTAAAAAAATTGCGTTGACAAATTTATTTCTTTAAATGATTTCATTTCGGAATCATTATTACCTTCTTTGAAGCAAAAACATCTCCACGTAAAGCTTGTCTTCAAACACCACAATTAAGCCAACACTAAAGATTACTACAGTAGCCTACTAAATTATTTTAACGAGAATGATAATTTTATTGTTGCAATTATTTAGTGCTTAAAATATCTTTATTTTCCCTCCATAGCTATTGTGCAGTGGTATATATTAACACAATATTTTTTTTTTTTTAAATATAATTTTAGTGTATGTTGTAAACAAAGTTTCCAGTTTGAATGTCACAGAATACACGTGATGCAGACATTCTTTTCAAACAGTGTGCACAGAAAACCAAATTATCGTGTGCGTATGAAAATTATCTTACAAGCGCGACAATTGTGGTATGCACACAATAGTTTTCGCGCGCGTACGATAATTATTGTGCGTTTAAGAAGTTTAAGAAAATTTTTGTGCGAGTGCAGAAATAGTCGTATACGCACGTTAGTACTCGCATGCGTACGATAACTGTCGTGCGTTTGGCAACTCTTCAAGAGTGGCAAGGGGACAGCAGAAAGTCAGCGGGGCGGAACGAGGTCAGGAGGAAAAGTCGTCGCCCCGTGGAACTGTCAAGAGCCCGGGTCATGGTGGACGATGAAAGCAGGTATCTCTCCTACGTGGCGTGATATCCCCCCCACCATCCATTGCACCCCTCCCCATAACTTGGTCGAGATAGTCACGTGACTCCCGACGTGCCAACCGCACGTGACCAGTTGCGAAATGAGGTTTCCCCCGAACAATCCCGCTAGGTAACGTGGGCATGATTACTAGCGCGAACCGGTTCCAGATCTGGCTGTGATTTCTACAATGGTTAAGGCGCCTGCCTGGTGGTCGTGTGTTTGTGTGAGTGAGACACGACGCCAAGGGCGATGTTGACCAACTCATCTGGTGCGGTATCACATCTACCGCAAAACACCGACAAGGCCTGCAGTGGTATCGTAGATCACTCTCCTGACTGACACTTTCAGCGGTGACACCACTGATGAAAAGTTTTAAGCAGAGTCCAACACACTCTTCTATCGTAGATTCGAACAAATCCCACGAGTAGTTATTTAGATACAATAGATTTAAAAAGCAGTTTTTTTGCCATTTTGAGGAGATCCGAAATGATCTTTTTAGGGAACATGGTGTATTGTAAATATAACATTCCGACATCGTTTGATGGGTTTGTTCTTTTCGTAAATGAACACATTAGAAACATGTTTAGAACCTTATTAGAAAAAAAAAGTTCTGCTAGCACGCTGCAACGCTGTTTACAGCCAACTCTGCTCTAAACAAAACACCTTTGTGCAGATTTTATAAAGATAACAGCTCGCCGATCAGTGAAAAGAGGTTCAAAATATAGAACTTGATTCGAAAATTGCTCGACGTTCGTTACTGTGTGTCGTTAAGGATACAATATAAAGAATGCTACACGCGAGAATATAGATTTCTTGTGTTTGGGGAGGAGGTGTTCCCGAATTTGGGAAGAAGAAACACCGATCCCTCACAATAGAGCGTGGAGTCCGAGGAATCTCTAACGGGAAAATTTGTGTTTTAAGGTGTTCAATGATGCTATTTAACAAGTTTCCAAAAGGTTAAAGAAGAAAGGGGGTCTGGACATAATTGTCCTTTGCCCCTGGAAATGTGTCTGTTTTCAGAATTTTAAAAATTTCTTTAAACCACTTACTAATATACGGGGGAAAATACCAACCGGGTAAAAAAAAAACACAGAAAATGCACTGCACTTTAAGCCATATTTCCCTCAAATAAAATTATATGGTGTCTGCAAGTCGCTTATGGAAAATAATTATAAAAAAAAAAAAAACACTACGCCTAGATGGTTGTATGATGCGAGTTCCTGTTCACCCTTATTGCTTCCGCACTTCAATAACGTTGGACCCGTAACAATTCATTATTTTATATTTGAGCCAAATAATACTCAACATTTACACATCAGATAACATGTCATTTTCCCAAATGATAAAAAAATGTCCCATACTTTCAGAATAATCACCTATCAAAGTCACAAAATGACAGTTGCGGCGTAGCCAAAATAACAAATAGTAGTTAACCTGCAAGAACAACAAAATTCGTATTGATACATAATTAAGTGTGCAATTTCAAGACAATTTTGTAAACACAAAAGGATACTTTTTTTGTATATTTTAAAAATTAATGAAAATTAGTAAATTTTACATAACTTTGACTTTTGGCTACTACTGAAATTTTCAAAACTAACTTTTATCAAACATATCATTAGTGCATTGATACTCTGATTTTCAGTTTCTGTAATTTTGATTTCATTCGTCAATTACATTTTTTTTTTATTTTGGCAACACCGCAATGACCATTTTGTAACTTTGATGAGTGATTATGCGAAAACTGTGGGACCTATTTTTTTTCATTTACTTGGGGAAATGACATGTTATCTGATATGTAAAAGTTGAACAGCGTTTGGCACAAATATATTGAAAATTAAATTTTACGGGTCCAACTCGAACGAGCGAAATTGTCTAGCCAGGTGACTCCCTTGATATTTTGTTGATAGCGAGGTCATTAGAAAGAGAACCGATGGCTCGTTGCTACAGTAACTGGAGTTGTTTTGAAAAAAACAAAAAAAAACAAAAAAAAAAAAACAGCAATTTTAATGTTCGGACCGAGAATCAAACCCGGATACTGCCGAATGAATATCTGTGAAGTGACTTAAATTGTTGGTCTACTCTAGTCAGTCAACACTATGGAGGTAATCTTCTCACTAGAGTTACAAGTTTGTCACGGAAGGATTTTTGTTTCATTTTGATTCAATGTCTTATATGCACATCAGCAGCCCTACTTTGTGGTTACTGGCCACATATCTTTGTTCATTCACGTCTATCATTTATTGTAACATTATAAGTCTGTGATTTGCCAGTAGAATCCAAAAAATCATCCAATCTCTGACCATAAAATAGAGCTGCAGATGGGTACATAAGATACTGAAATCAATTGGTGCATTAAGCTTTTCACCACACAATCGTGGATCTACTTATCACTGATAAACAAGTGAGTGTTTTCAAATATCAGCACTTGGTATTTGAAATTTTACCTAGATACAAGCTCCAGAGAGATAATTATTGTCAAGTGTTTACTGCTGAAGGTATAGTATTTTTTATGTAGATTTGTCAATAAAACACTACTATCTTAAGAGAGTTTATCAGAGAATCTTCAACCGGCGATTTATCACTTGATGTATTGCGTCAATTCAACACTCGTACATGCACTGGTTTCGATAGCATACTGGTTGTATCTGGTTTTCTGAAACTGAGCAGACTTTATCAGCAATATTTTGTAATTATATGTCTTTCCGCCATATTGCTGACCAATTCCGACAATTTTTTCATTTGTGCTATTCGAATTCGCCTTACACGCTAGAATCATCACAAAAAAAAAAAGGATTGTGTTGTGATTCATCTTCTAGGCTTAGTTCAGCACAGGATATTTGCGAAAAATGTACTTATATGAAAGCTATTGTCTTGTAATCCTCTGGCATTGCCAGAAATACCTCGAATACTTTAATTGAGCACTGTCATGCTTAAGGCATCGCTAATGACTCTGCGCTAGTGAGACAACTTACTCAAACGAAAATAATTCGTACATTGTTTCTAGAGATC
Source organism: Medauroidea extradentata (assembly GCA_003012365.1). Lineage (NCBI taxonomy): Eukaryota > Metazoa > Arthropoda > Insecta > Phasmatodea > Phasmatidae > Medauroidea > Medauroidea extradentata. The sequence continues at coordinate 91,031 of PNEQ01116601.1, read as the reverse complement.
TCCGGAAATATCTCGAGTGCAACGAACTTCCGACTGGAATCCACAGTCCTGTTTATGCACGTTGTGTCCTCATCTACAAGTTTGTTGGCTGCTGTTCCAGAGAGTGACGAGTTGTACATCTGGCAATGTTACACTAGAGTCCGTGAGTGTTTTCATGCATGTCCGCCATTTGTTTAGAGTTCTCAAGGACAAGGTCCATGAACAAAAACCCAATTGAAAGTTTACCAACATATACATTAATTAGAAATCCAACCTCTCCTCAGTTGAACCTGCGAAATTTTCGGGTCTCTGACTACGCAATGGATGTACGGGAAAAATATTTTTTGAAAACTTTACTTTGTTTAGGAGTGTTGAAACCTTGAAGTAGTTCCCTGCTGTGTTTTACTCGTCACCTATATCTGTTCGCAAACAAGGTCGTTATCTTTGTCACGGCTGCACAGGCTGGTAACCAGTGTTATCACACTGCTGTCACACGTGACGACCTTTACGTGTGTCAGTAATATTTGTCCTTGCTGTGAGTAGGTAAACTGCTTGCCGAAATATTGACATTTTTGTTACATAGTAATTTATGTTTTTTGTAGATTCAATGAACTAAGTTATGATCATAACTAAAAAAAAAAAAAAAAAAAAAAAAAACAATTTTTGCATCTCTATTTTAAAATTCTTACATGCGTACCTACAGCTCTGCTTGCTGATCAATGACTGAATGTTTTTAACTCTAAGCTTCTTGGGGTTGTACTAAAGAGCAAATTCAAGGGGGGTATGGAATCCGCCCCCCCCCATTTGACCTTTCATGCATAGTTTGCATGTTAAATATTACACATTTTTGAAGTAGTACATTCAATTTTTTGTTCAGAAAATGCCTTAAATATCACCATTTACACTTTAAAAAACTAACTTTTTCCAGTGGAAACTCTTCGGACCTCTTCTTCGACTCGAGGTGTGGACATAGCTACTTTTTGGGAATGCCGCTCTACTCTGAAACTAGAGCTGGATCCGTCACTGGTTCTACCAGCTAATCGCAGGCGTGTTGTGTTACAATAACCTTGTTCTAAATGTTGCAATCAAGTACGTGACGCCTCTACACAAAGGCACGCTGGTAATTACCACGAATCAGAGCTTCAGATATGCACGTATGGCATTGAAACAAATTGGTACAGATATATCCTCGCGAGAACTAGCTGTCCCTAGTCATAACTGCGCTTGTAGCAATGTTTCGCTTGCTCAGACATCAGAAACAATATAGGATGTGAGAAGTGTGGATTTTATTGTCTGTGAAAGTTACCTTATAAATACAGCTGATGGTTTTCGGTGAAAATATTCCTGTCCCACTTTGTTTCATAGCTTTATGTGCACATCTGCAGCTCTGCTTCATGGTCAGTGATTGGATGTGTTAAGTTTCGTGTGTCTTGAGGTTCTACCAGCAAATCACAGACGTATTGCCACGTAATAACTATACTCTGATTGACAAAGTCAGATGAGAGGTAACTTAGCACAAAGAAAAGCTGCAAATAATTGTTGCAGATGTACACGAAAAGCAATATAACAAAGTGGGGCATAAATATTTTCACCAAAAATCATCGGCCCTATACTTATAAAGTAACGGTAAGCGACCCACCAAATTTACATTAATTGGTGACGAACAAGACTTTACTACCCTCTAATTACTAGAGTGGAGTCTGTTATTACATTGCCAGAAACCTCTTTGTACCGTCAGTGACATGTGGGAACTGATTACGGGAGGTTGGTCAACCTGCTGTGGAACGTTTAATTAACTGATCAGAAATGAGCTCTGCGGTAGACTTCGACAATATATGCCAATGAGAGGCGTCGAGGAAAAACTTCTGAAAATAATAACTATCATATTTTTTTTAAGTACAAAAGGACTTTGTTGTGCGTCTTTAAATGTTTGATCATATAGCCCATAATACCGTATTACAGTGTTAATTATTTAATAAGAATGAGTCAGCTGGTTTTTGTTATTTATATGTTCCCGTAACTTTCAATTTTTGACTTTGACATGTCGCTTTGGGATGAATATGACAGCTAAAAATTTTCACAAGTGGAAGATGTCACATACATTTATGAAACTAACGCTCTGTCACGCAAATTTAAAATTATTATTTTTTGCCACGTGAACGCTCTTAAGGCAGCTGCCAGTGCAGGCCTTAAAACTGTGTGGAGAGCTTCGGTATTGACACAAAATATACGAGTCACACACAACAGCAAAGTGGCTTCCCTGGCCAGCAACGGGGAACGTCTACCGCCAATTAGCGTAAAGCGACTGCCTTGTTAGCTGGCAGCCAGGCCAATAGGAAACCTGTAGTAACATGCAGGAGCCAAACAGACACGGGGCTGGTAGCAACAGTCTCGGGCAGCCAATAAGCGGCCAAGTTCGCCCGTATCAAACGAGCCGCCACGTCATTTCACTTCTGCATTACTACTTAGTCTGTGGTCACAGACTAAATAGTAATACAGACGTGAAATGACGTGGCGGCTCGTTTGATATAGGCGAACTTGGCCGCTTATTCGCTGCCCGAGGCTGTAGACTCCAGCCCCGTGTCTGTTTGGCTCCTGCATGTTACTACAGGTTTCCTATTGGCCTGGCTGCCGACTAGCAGAGCAGCTGCCTCACGCTGATTGGCAGTAGGTGTTTCCGCCATGTTGCTGGCCAGGGAAGCCATTTTGCTGGCGTGTGTGACTGAGTTCGCCTTCCTGCCGACTATTTCA
>PNEQ01116601.1:70481-88201 GCA_003012365.1 Medauroidea extradentata | reverse complement strand
GTACTGGCACCCACCTATCGGCAGATTACAAAACAGCAAGCGGCGTAGTTCGAAATGCTACCTAAATGTCACGGACGTCCACGCAGACTAGAACTAGCCACGTGTCGTTACGACTCGGTATAAGGCACGTCACGAAGGGTCATTTGCACATAATGGCGGATGCGACGCCGCTACCTTACGAACAACCTCGGTTGATATTTTCAACGGCGAAGGTCACGCAGCAACCTGGTTTCCTATTTCCGCTGTTTTTTTTTTTTCGAATATAATTTTTATATCATCAGCGAGAAAATATCTCGTAAAACTTTATTCCACATTGCTGTGTTTAAATTGTCTTACTACGTAGCCTATTACGTTAAAAACAAATAGAGCAGATCCTCTTTTTTTACGTTCCAGTTTTACAGTAGCCAACAATTACGCGTATTTTTTGTTGTGTCCCTTGAGAAATGTAATAAAAAAGGGGTTTCCATGTATTAAATAATTTTGGCTAATTTAAAATTTAAGAATTTTCGAAGTCAATACAAATCAAATTTTCTTAACATCTATGTAACGGTCGTACAATATATGCTCCCTTTTATGATTTGGGGAAAAAATAAAAATTTCGAAACAAAACACAGTGGAAACAGGATTCATTCGAAAATATTTTTATCTTTAAATCTTTTGTTCACAAAAACATGCCTTTATTAGTAATAAACGGAGTGTACAAGTTTCACCGCATTGAAAATTTAACTTTTCAAAATACAGTAAAATACAATTTCTTACTATTATTTTTGAACAGGTAGTCTTGAAGATTTTTCACTTTGCCGTGAACAGAATATATAGTACGTGACTCACTTTGAATATTTTTATATTCGAATAAGTAAGTGTTGTTAACGATTAATTTTAATTTCTTCGTACTGAACGCTCAATCAAATATTCAGTTTCCAAGGACTCTGATCATTTGTAGACGGCAACCACTGTACGTTTTTTATTTCTTTCTCTGTGGAGTATAGTGTAACATACTTCTGGTTGAAATTAATTTTTTCGTTGGCTTTTTTTATGACAACCGATTTGTCACTAAGCAAGAGAATTAGTTAGTGTCATAATTTGCAACTGTTTCTGTCGTGAATCATTAAAAGTCTGAATACACTTCACGCGTAAGTGTTGAGCACATCGTGGTCCATGTTTTCTGTCATCCGTTCGTGATGATGGCATGTTGTTCTTCTGTGAAGTATTCTGTCCATCGAATTATTACACTGTCAGGTTGGCATAGCTGATAACTGATACTAATCATTAACAAATCACTTTTACCGCAGGTGTTCTACAGAATGATGAGCAAACTTGTAGAATCGGATAGTATGGTATCTGAATGCAGGTGATACACAGCACATTTTAGAGGTCGTTTGGGATAAAGTGAGCACTAAAAATTTAACCTTTGAAAAATATCACTAGCCGTTACTGCATATAATTCAACATTAAACATAGTTGCTTTACTACGTGTATGGTTGGCAGCGCAATTACTCAATATAGTTCCGTGTACTTTCCTATTTAAATACAACCATAATGAAGCAAAATCAACCGAAATTGACATAATTGTATTTTATATAATCAATAAACTTTTTTATTTAACTGATACTTGTAGGCCTACTGACAGAACATAATTTCTTACACGCGGAATAATAAAGTGACGTGTTCAAAGAGGTTAGACATGTCCCGTCGTTGGTCGTTACGCGCGGAAAGATACGAATTGGCTGAAAATAGAACTTTAACAATAGTTTTATGATTGGTCACTTCACAGCGAACCACCTATTCAAAACTGCAAGGCACCGAAATCAAGTAAAAATAAAACCTGACATACATAATTCATTGTGAAATGAAGCGTACAGTTATTGTTTTAATTACTAATGTTCCACAGGAAAACCGTCAGAGATGACGTGCACATTTAATTCTGGATATGTAATGAGGAAAATTGAGAGTTCTGCGAGCATTTAGATGAATTGGTTCCGTATTTCACATTCATTATTGGATGACAGTGGCAAATAAGATAAAACTACAAAGATTAATAATGTTGAACATTTTTCCTCGTCACGAACAACATTTCAGAGGAAGCAGATTCAGTATCCTCTCTGACGCTGTCCTTGAATCCTTGCAGGCAAGAAATTAAAAAAAAAAAAAAAAAAAAAAAATCAAGGTCTACAGCTTTTTTCCCGACCATAGCAGAATGATGCGCAAATGTTTCTTGGGCTCGTGGGAAAATCTAAGACGTGAGGACATCACATTTACATGTATAGTGGCTTGGTGGTCAAACAACTCGCCTCCCACAACGGCGATCCATGTTGGATTAAGGTGGCCGCCTGTCGAGGCCGGTGGTCGATGTGAAGAACTTCGGTCGTTACAACAGTATTAAAAAACAGCCCAGTGTGCGTTTGTTATGTCTGCTTAGTGATAGCATTCATAGAACGTTACACACATGAATACTCATTTCACGTTTATTTTTACGCTGAAGAAAATTTCATAAGCGGCTATGAAATTGACTCGCATTCGAGAGGACTCAGGTTTGGTCCCCAGCTCCGGCCATCCTGATTTCGGTTTTCCATGGTTTCTCGAAATTGCTCCATGCGAATGCTGGGATGGTTCCTCAACAAAAGCCATGGCCATTGTACCAAGTTGTGTCACCGTCTATAATGACCTCGCTGTCCAAGAGACGTGAAAATCACTTACCTCAGGATTCAAAATCTTGACGCAGAATATTTTTATAAGTAAAGGCGTGTATCTTTAATATTACGTCTTACGATAGGGTTGCCACTGACTATCTCATAGAGGCAGCTTGTCGGCGGGAAGACTGCATGCCAGTTTAGTGATTTGCCCCTAGAAGCTAGCTGGAGACTAAGGGCCCGTATCTATAGACCTCTTTAGAATGACAAACAACTGCTCACCAATGCTTTCTCTATGGGGATAGCAGTTAGTTGTCATTCGAAAGAGGTTTTTAATATCGACCCTAAGATCTGTATCTGTAGACCTCTTTCGAATGACAACCTACTGTTCACCAATGCTTTCTCTATGGGGATAGCAGTTAGTTGTCATTCGAAAGAGATTTATAATATCGGCCCTAAGATCCGTATCTATACACCTCTTTCGAATGACAACCAAATGCTCACCAATGCTTTCTCTATGGGGATAGCAGTTGGTTGTCATTCGAAAGTTGTTCATAGATACGGCCCTTAATGTGCGTGCTGTGTCGTCCCTAACGCTTATGAACTTGTAGGCCTCGAACGCGCAAAATACGCTGTTGGCAGGCGGTTTTTTTAGGTTACTTCTGTTTTCTTCACGTTTTACATTCTGTCACTTATCCACTGTAGATCATAATTTCCTTCAGGGTTCCCGTCGCACCTGCGAAACCAATAATGCCGCATTGCATTTGCTGATGAATCAAATAAATCACCATCAATACTAGACGATCCCAGTAGCTGATCACAAACAGAAACTTAATCGGTATGGCTGGGGAGTAAAAACAATGGCATCTGCATTTAAACATGATACAATGCTTCATTATACACTGCAAATATTATTTAATTGAAACAACTAATTTTTCATTCGAAACAAACTTTCTTTTACATATCACTTTCCTAAAACTAAAGTTGAATCATACAGTAAGTAAGAAACAAGTATTTTATAAGACAGTAAACCATACTTAAAACACCTACAGTTAGTTCCTGTGTTAAATATTACTTCACATTCGCTCTCACAGGCCTACTATATAGACCTCATTAACATAACTTCAAAATTATGATATAATGGTTAGGTTCGTCCTATACGTCTGTCACATTTGTGACGTCTGCTCTTACTGAGACTGGCTTACCTCTTGCCACTAGATTAAGCAGAAAGTGACGCGATATTTAGACGCCATGTTGTCATTCGTAAAGTTACTGGACATTAGCCTCAGTGTCTGAAGGAACGCTTGTCTGCAATCTCAGCTGCTGTCTGTGTCAAATGGAACGCGGAACGCGGCGTGAGAAAACTGTCAAATCTAGAGCATGACGCCTTGCCCTAGGACACCCTACCATTATTTGTTCCCAAGGTCAAACTTACGGTGCCGCGAAAGAAACCTTGGCTATGGCTGCAGGTGTAAATTCACGGCTTGAATGCACAATGACGAGTTAAATACTTCAGCCTCAAGAGTTGGAAGCAGATATTCCGCGTGGGTGCGTCAGCCATGTCGCAAAACTTCAACGAGTAAACTCGTTCCTACACTTGCTCTCTTGTTATTAAGGGCGCTGCCTACCTCACTGCCACGGCTGGAGCAGACATAAGGCTTTATATGTTAAATTATATTTGATGTGGCTCAGCAACTGTCGAAGCCACATATGCGCCACTACTGACTTTTTTATTCATCTCGATGCCGCACACATTGATAAGGATCTTTTACGCAGTTTTTTTCAGTGCCCGGAAAACTATTGGCCAAAAAGCATTTTTACTTACTGAAAACACTCAGAAACTGCCATTCACAATTTTGTCCCGTGATTTTATTCATTTAGCTATATTTTTCTTTTCTCGACGTAGAAAATATTTTTGTCCGAATGTGATATTAGATACCGTGACTGAGCCCCTCCGAATTTGATTAAAAATGTTAAATCCTACCACTGCCGCCTCCAGAATTCTGAGGTAGGCAGCTCCCTTATGGATGCTCTGCACTGAAAAATTGGTAGTTTTATAAGTGTACCGACCACTCTTACACATCATGTGGATAGGGACCGGAAAATTTCGCGAATTCAATGACCAGTAAGGTACAAGCCCCCTTTATTCGTCATTGTCTGATGTTCCATTGAGTAGAAGCTAGTGGACAAATAGTCGGGGCTTGAGTATGCGTAGTATAACGGATTCTAGTCTGCAGGTAATTGAATTCGCGAAATATTCCAGTCCATACACGTGGAAAGTAGTTTCGCACAGATGAGTTATTTTTCGGTTCCATAGTTTTCGTTCAAGTCCTTTTCAAATTTTCGATTTGACTATTTCGCTACTTACCCAAAGTGAAAACTATTAAAACCAGACAATTCTTCAACATATAGAAATATTTGCATTTTTTTAGGTGCCTGTGTAAAAACATATTATTTGAACGTTAAATAATAAATGTGTCACTATGTAGCTTAATATATTTACTCCCACTCTAAATTATTTTGTTCCTATCGTTTGAAAAGTTTTTACTTTAGGTAGCGAAAATAGTGAAATCGCTACTTTGACATGCTCTTTATATGAAAACTATGGAACCGGGGAATATTTTATTCAGGAAAATTATTTTTCGTACAATGGGTAACAGTTGGACTGTGTTTGGGAAAATTATAAAATTACTTATTTTTCGTTGCAGAATAACGCTCTTAACGACCAATAACGTGAACGCTTGCTTGTCGCATGTATCATGATTAGAGATGATGATTAGAGCCCCGGAAATTTCGCGGATTCAACTGAGGAGAGGTTGGATTTCTAAGTTATGTATATGTTGGAAACTACTTCGATCGGGTCATTGTTTATTAAACATGACCTTGCGGACTCCGAACCAATGGCGGACATGCGTAAAAACGCTGACGGACTCCGGCGCTACATCGTCAAATGTTCAAATGCTCACTCACTGGAGCAGCAGCCAATGAACAAATATAGCTGACGACAGTGCACACAGGACTGTGGAGTCTAGCCTGCTGGGCGTTGAACCCGCGAAATATCCGGGCCTCTAATGATGATTTATCGCTGGTTAACTTGACTGTTTGCTGGGTTCGCACGTTCAGCTTAACCTAGGGCTATTGGCTTTCACTTGTACTTGGAGCTATCGCCCTATTTCACTGAGCCAATAAGAATCCCGCTAATGTAATATGTGATGCCTATTATTGGTCTGCAGTCAGGTACGTTGTCTCAGTGTTTTCACGACTATGTCAGCACAACAAATGTTCGCGATATATCATCATCTCTAATCACGGCTGCCAAAAATAAGTGATATTGGCTAACTTTAAAATATTCCAGTATATTAAATAAGTGATTTTTTTAAATATTCGGAACTAAGTTCAGTATCGAATTATGTTTCGGATGTATTACCCAGAGGTGCATTACAAATTTGAGTATTATTTTAAGATAAGCCTTCTCAACATCACAAGCCACTAACAAATTCTTGAATGCCGTCTAAGACGTTGGCATTACTTTGGTAATATCTATCACGTACCAATGCTTATGTTAATAAGTATCAGAAAGATAAACATTACCAGCACGGAAGTTTTTAACAGAACTTCAAAACTGAGTCACTTGAACGAATTTATGTATATATCGTAAATTTATATACTCACACACAACTGACTACGTTCTTGCTTATTGCTACTTTCTCAGTTAATTTCCAAATAAGTAAATACATGTGTTTTCTGTAATCAACTGGCTACATATTTGTCATTTTCTCGGTATTTTTCAGGTAAAACTCAAAAAGTCTCCATGTAGGTATATATAGTTGATTTCAGCATAAATTAATTTATTAAAACACAAATCCTCTATTCATCAAATAATCAATACTATAATTGGTTATCAACTGCTTCGAAGAAAGTATCACGGAATATTGTTTTTTTTTTGGGGAGGGGGGCGGGGGGGGGGGGGTAAACCAGCACTATGGCGGTAAGATATGTGTGCATTTTCGTATTACCCTCGAATTCATCCATTCACATACAGAAGTACACCATACATTAGGCTTCTCCCTCGCTTACGACTGTTACCCATGTTTATCTACATACGCAATCAGTCATCCACCTGGCGAGAGTTCAAAGTCTGAGAAGGTGTGCTTCAGAGATAAGCTGCTCGTTGTGTCGGTAATCAGAAGATACTTGACGCGGTTTGGTAAATACGTTACAAGGTTCGTCGATAGCGTCCGGCTGATCTGGTGATCCCCGAGTGACGTATGTAGAATTGCCAAATCGAAAACGTGAATCGAAGATACTGGGACGCTTGTACTATGAAACATTTTTTGTCACGTGCCACTGAAAGGATGCACAGCCCCGGTAGAGACACAGAATATTAAGGGATACAGAAGTGAAATAGCTGGCAGGACATCGAACTCAGTCACACACGACAGCAAAATGGCTTCCCTGGCCAGCAACATGGCGGAGACGCCTACCGCCAATCAGCGTAAGGTGGCTACACTGCTAGTCTGCAGCCACGCCATTTCAAGGGGCACAAGACCAATGCTGTCGGTCTATCTCTGTGCGTGACCAAATTGAACGGCGCAATATAACAGTCCATTACATGTAATGTTCTATACCAAAGTTTTTTTTTTGTTGAAAAAAAATTATTAGACCTACCCTTACCCACGGTCGTAGAAGAACAGGTCTGGACACTCGCCTATCTATCAATGAATTTTACTTGACCCTCTTGTTGTTTGGCTGCAGTTCACCAAGTTACCGAGAATGTCCTGCATCTTTGGCGGTGCAGTCAGGGCGGTCCGGCTCAAACTCCGCCCACTTTTTTTCCATTGTTAACATTATAAAGTAAAAAAAAAAGATTTCTGGAGCCATGATTTAAAATTGTAAGCGAAGGAAGTATTTCATAAATTAAAAAAAAAAAAAATGTTTTGATAAATTGTTTATCTTAGTGGAAGGGAAGTGGGCGGGGCTTGAGTCTGACCGCCCTGATTGCAGCGCCAAAAAAATATAGCATTATCGTGAACTTGGCGAACTACAGCTAAACAAGGGGGTCAAGTTTCCAGGCGAGTGTGCAGACCTGTTCTTCTACGACCGTGCCCTTACCCTCGCAAAAGCTCACAATTCCCTAATTTCGGCTGCAATATGTCAGCGTTCAATTTGGTAACGAAACATAAGAACAGCGTATAGTATAGTTATCTTATAACGTCTTTGAAGAACAGAAAACCTGATGTAACATACAGAGGCCAAACATACACGGGGCTGATATCAACAGCCTCGGGCAGCCAATAAGCGGCGAAGTTCTCATTTCACATCTGTATTATTATTTAGTATGTGTTAGCGGCTTACAAAATAAAGGAATCGGCCAGGGCTCGTACTAAGGACCTATCCTTACAGCATGCTAAACTTCAAGTTACTGCACCTTCGGGGTTGCTAGTCGACGTGTTTACTGAGCGTCTTGGACGATATTATTATCTGAAACGGTAGCGTGGCTTACACAAGAAAAAAAAAATTTACAGTTAGTAAAACCTAAAACCTTTTCTTTGTGACACTTTAGGTTGCGTTAAACAAAAATTGCATTACATCATAAAAAACGTATATTTTAGCGTTACTAAATTTCTCTTTAGTTGTTTTCCATCGCAGTATTGTTACTTTCACTGTAGTATTTCTTTCTTTTAGCGTAAAAATTTTCTTATAGTATAACTGTCTGCATAATGAGAAATAATGCGGGACTTTTTTAATGTCAATACATAATTTTTGTTAACAATACTACATTTCTTTGCGACATGGATTCTTTTCCAATAGTTGATATTAAACATAAAATACAAATCTATAAAATTTATTTTGTGGGAAGAAGAGTTTTAAGAATGCAAGTAAGCTACACAGTACAGTGATAATATACTTTTAATTTCAAACATTAGACTCAGGCATATATAGGCCAGTAAAGTCTAGACTGGCAGAAAATATAATCAACACTAGTTCTAGAGGCCACGGTCCTATTTTTCTGCGGATATATGTAAGAATAGTAAAACCCTGTATTTTATCATAGTATATTACATGGTTTAAAAAATAAAAATAGGGTAAACTGTATTTTTGTTTACTTTCTAGATTGATGAAACGCTCAAGTAATCGAAATGAGAATGTATGCTGACTCCTATAACTGAGCTTAATGAACATTTTATTTTGTGCAAAGATCTTAAAACATCCTAGTCTCGTCATTGGCTCTGAATTAGTGCACGGCAGTTAGGCTACCAGACGCCAGTATTTCGCAAACAAATGCCAGTATGGTTGACTTACAAGGTAACCGTTAGGTCCTTGCTATCGAATTACAGTGACCGAATTAGTTATTAGTGGTTTTCTCATTTATCACCGCTACCAAGAATTTATCATGTTCCTCTGCAAAATTTATCACAAACGTGACATCATCCTAAGAATCTGGAGTATATTCCTAAGACTGAATGGAAGTAGATGATCAATAATAATTGTTGTACGTAAAGCACACACAATGGAAAGAAAACAGCTGCAAACATTTTTAACGTTACAAAAGAAAACAATGCAACAAAATTGAAATTTGTTTTAACGTATCTTAAATATATAAAAAAACTATACGAATTGAAAGAATTATCAAAACTAAGGTTTCTCTCTACAAATAATCGTATTCGAATTTCTATCGCTCTAACGGTAATTAATTTGTCAGAATATATATCTGAAAATCTTGTTTATCGAACACGTGAAATTGTCTATTGAAGTATCTTTCATCATCTTTCAAAACCAAGATTTTCAGAAGTGATGATTGATGTGTTGTTATCAGCTGTTTACGGGCATTAGTTCAAAGTGCTACAATCTCACATGTGAGTGGTACACCTGTACCTGTACAAATACTTGAGATTGTTCACGTGTAGTAAAACGAGTCGATACAAGGATATGTCAGCTCCAGGCGCAAACAATTTTACTGTTGTGTTTAGGCAGTGCATCAACGTCCTTGGGTAAACAGGTAGCGGGCAGGGATATTTTGAGAAAGATTTTAGCACCAGCTTCTTTCAATGCCTTACGTGCGCATCTGCAGCTTTGCTTCATGGTTATTGAATGGATTTTTTTTAACCTTCAGCTTCTTGGGGTTATGGCCGCAGATCACAGAAGTGTGGAGTCATAGTAACATTGTTCTGATACTCGAATCGTTCAAAAAATGCTTCTTGTGAAGTTGACCGGAGTTCAAGAAGTGAACGGAGTTAACTTCTTGCATGCGTTCTGATCACAACATGGCTAACCTCTAGTAAAGCGTTTACTAAAAGTTACACGAGCAGAGAATCGTTAGGAATGTGCATCGAGTGAAGTCGGCCGGAGTTTTAAATGTGAACAGAGCTAATTGCATGCCTGCGTTACGATGACAACGTGGCTATGCTCTGGTAAGGCGTTTACGAATTGCCACTCGCTTTGAACGTGAAGAGTGAAATTTCTACTCATCGAATCGTTCAAAGTGCATCTAGTGAAGTCGGCCGGAGTTCAAAAAAATAATTAATTGTTTGCATTGCATGCGTTCCGATCATAGCATGGCTAACCTCTTGTGATAGAAGCATCTTGCTCAAGAGACCGAATATTTACGTGATACGCTTTTATTGCTATCACAATATTTCCGTTTAAATTTACAGATACTCAACCGTTTTTCGACTGTCGTTACTTTTACTTTACGTTTGTATAGTATAATGACAAAATACTTAAATGTAGCGGAAACGTTAAGCCAAATATTAAAGTATTCGATTGTGTATAGGCCATTATGGTCTCGACTGGTAAGGGAGCGGAAGAGGACGTGAAGTGCTGGAGGTTTCCGTGAGCGGTTCGAAACTTTCCACAAGCGCATTAGTAGCTTGCTCTTAGACAAACACACTCATATTGTTTTCCATCTAGTTCTCGACAACACTCTCAAGAAGGCTGTTGCCCATAGCAGAGTAAGACTTCTTACGCTCAAGGTAGGTTACTACTACGACACGGCAAACAGAATAGTTTATCTCTGCGTCATCACCAGCCTACTAACTCCTTGACGCTTGATTCTCTTACATCTGTTTTATTCATCACCATTTCCCTTTCTCCAATTGATAACGCTTAATAAGGGGTATTGATCCCTACCACCTTGGATTTATCTGTTTCTTCTCGATAACTTCTGTTCCAGTCGATGTATAAACATTTTTGTCACGATAAGGCACAGATACAAACTTAATGGAACTATAATATATTCATTATTTTGCAACAGCTGAAAATGAAAAAAATTACTTTATTTACGAGAGCGACTACAGAGGCCACAAAATTAACAGAAACAATGTCATATGGATCCCAAAAAGTGAATGTAACTATAAACTATGCATTGTCAGCGTGGAAAAAGTAAAACAATGTATCTATTCTCTGATTTATAAGAAAAACCGTGAAACTGATGTGACAGGCACCAATCCCCCTTAAGGGGCCTCCCTAGAGAGGCTGTGTTTGGGTTTGTGTGTGAGTCAGGAGCGGTAAGAATGTCGTCGTTGAACGACTTATGTAATGTATTATCGTTTCTCCGCGCAAGCTACTCAGCTGGCACGTAGTGCTTCACTATTACCCTTTTTCCTACGGGACTTTAAGTGGTGACCACATTATTTTATTTGTGATCAGCACATTCAAAAGTCTAGCGCTTGTTTTCATAGTTGTGATTTTCGAACCCGGTTTTCATTTTTCTAGTTACGGCAGTCTGCATAAGCCATTTTTGGCCATTTTGAGGAGCCCGAAAATGATGTTTCCAATAAACGTGCCAAATTTTTAAAATTATAGCAACATAATTTGAAGTGTGTGTTCATTTTGTTGATAAACATATATTATGCACGTTAAATAATTTCGTAAAAAAAAGGGCTTAATTCTATGCAACGGTTTTTAAGGGCAGGTAGGAAGGTCCTTTAATGATTTTCCACCTTCCATCATTTCTTTATCCTGTCTGAAACTCGCTACTGTTTTTTGTCTGTTTTGATATTCCTTTTTTGTCGTTGATTTGTATCGTTTCGTTTATGACCTGATCAGTATTCGATCGACACCTCCCTTGTTTTCTTATCTCTACGTATTGGTCTCTTATCGTCTGCGAAGAAAGATGTTTGTCATAGTTTTATATGTTACCATTTTCATTATTTTGAAACTGGTTTTTACTATTTGACTTTATTATTTTCTACGCCTGCAAGAAGAGGCTATTAATCTCCACCCATATTTATGTTTGTCAGATCGTTTCGTCTTTCTAAAGTCTTTTGTACCTTTTGCACGTTGTATTAATTACCTCGTTCTGTGAACTATTCAGCTAGTAATTTAGAAAAATATATTAGCTAAAAAAATAAACCTGAACATGTACACAAGCACACTATGTACGGGCAGATAGTTATGTAATAATTTTTGTGAACGTGTTTGTATTGGTATGTTAATGTAAACTCAGTTGTGAAAATAACGAAAATTTACAATGTTTTAAATATTTTTTACATGGAAACATTTGCACTTAAGAAATTAGATAGTTCATTAGTTACTTTATTGGTTATACATTGTGAATTAGTTAACATATATGTGCGAGTAATGTTTTCCCTGTGGTATAAGTACGAAAAGCAGTAGTTTTTGAACGGTAACATGTTATTCTGAGATTTAATTGATTTTGTTCAAGAATAGGCATGATAAACAATTGCTTACAGATAATGGTATATCGTGGGGAAACTTAACTGTTTGCTGGGTTCCAACGTGCGTTCCCCACAACAAAATTAGCTTTCTCTCGTACATGGAGTTATTAACCTGTTTGACTGAGCCAATAAGAATTCCGCTATTGTAATATTTGACGATTGTTGTTGGTCTGTAGACAGCTACGTTGCATAAGACGTATATCACCTAATCTGACATTTTTGCGATATACCATCATCTCGGGTACAAATACGACAAATTTAAAAGTTTTATGTATAAATACAACGTATAGGCCGTTCACGATAAAGAGAGCACTACACAAAGTTTTTTCAGCCGTTTTGCAGTTATTTTTGCAATTTTTATTGTGAAAACTTATTTACAACTGAAAACCAGTGTAAACATTTCAACACTCCCGAACGTTAACCCCTATTGACCCAATAAAGTATATATTTAACTAATTATACGTTCTGCGGAGTGCATAGTTTATAGTGAACAGATTATAATTGCGTTTCTATAACAAATAGCGTGCTTAAACTGAGCCTGAAAATCTTCCTGAAAAAAAAAAAAAAAAAAAACAATTCTTCCACCGTCTTGCATCGAACCCGCGTCTTCACGTATGCTATACACACACACACACTAGGCCATTGCCATTCGAGACGAACTGAGGGCAGCAAGCGTTATCTGACTGTTAACAAGTTGGGGAAAACTCACGTGGAAAAACCACAGTTTGCAATCTATCTTCGAGACATAAGCAATGGCGAATCAGGCACACTGGTCTCACGATCATAGGTGATGAACTGTTTGTTACTTTATACAATTAGCTAGACAGCTCTTTGTTGTTTTTTTTTATCCTCGCTTCACGTTATAATCAAGTTATCGCGTTTACTGTTTAATTCTTTCGCAACGCTGAAAAAAAAGCGACTTATGTGTGTTTTCTGACTACAACACTCAAGCACAAAGTAATTTTTTTACAGATCCGAACACGTATATGTTTTTCTTGTTAATATAATCTTTATTTTTTATTGGCATAATACAAAACGCTCTTGTTGTCAAGACTTCGAATAAAAAGTTGTTTGGTACCTACTCGTTAAACTATGTTTAGTGTAAAAATATAAAAGCAGAGTTTTCAACTCGCGAAAGATATATGCACATAATACTACGTTGCATTAATTAAGATATTTTATTGTTAAGAAAAATAACATGGAAAAGGACGGAGTTCTTTTTCAATACTGTCTTATGTAACGTACGTAATGTACTATTAATTTTTTATAAACTAAGCGTCAGTAACCAACTAACTAATGTTTTAAGAAATGTTGTCTATTAAATAAAAATGAAAATATTGAAAACTTGCTTCAAAGCAGTGTTTGTACAAAATAAGTGACTAAATATTTAACACTTCCAATTGTTAGTTACGGAAATTGGGTTAAGTTTTCTCATCCTTTAGTGTTTTCGAAAAAAAAGTGACATGAAATTTATGTTTTTATCATTTCGTATTGTTCAATTTCTTACACATCACATTCACGAATAAACTACGATGCAATCATTTGTACGCAATTAAATAATTTCCGTCACACAAACGATTCATTATGTCTGGCTTTGTAATTTCACAACCCCACATTTTGCATCCATACTAGACAATTAGTTCACTTGCAAAAATACTGAGGTGTCACACAAGGCGAGATGTGGAAGGTTGAGGAGTGAGTGGTCGTTTCGGGGGCATTTACGGTCCCACTAAATTTGACTGTTGGGTGCAAAAGCTTCAAGAATATGTCGTTCCAAGAGGAAAGAAAAAATGACAAAAATTTGGCTGAGTCTCTGAAATGTCATTTTTACAACCGAATAAACGTTATATGGGTGAGCTCATTCGTCGTGCTGTGGATGTCACAGCAGGTATTGTGAATCGAGAAGATGGCCTACACACTTTCTAAAACGAAAGTGTCTTGCCCAGCATTGTTTTCGCTGATCGCATGTGTCATTCTTTCAAGGCTATTTGGACGTGACTTTCACATTCGCCCGGGGTAACTCGTCGCCGATTGCATCTGCAATAAACAGTCGTTTCTTAAGGTGGCCCCCTTCCAAGCCGTCAAGCGGTGCGCAGGGCATCGCCAACACAAGTTTGCTCTAAAACTACTCAACGTAGGTAAGGATGTATGCTTAGGAATAGAATTCAAACAACTATATACGCACGCACCGCGTCCAGCTTCTGTACAGTCAGACAAGTCTACAGTTGTATCTAAGCCTCGCAGTAAAAAAAAAAAAAAAAACACCCCCCAAAGTTCCTTGTAATAAGTACACACACGCCATTTTTCGCGAATAAATTTTTGCACATGCTAGGTCAACATGCAGCAAATTTACAGGCCTTGTGATGAACCGAACATGCAAATTTATCACACTCACCAGAGCCAGTTCGGATTAGCCAACTACAACGTTGAAGGTGATGTCTTAAAAGCCTACGAGACATGTATGCCCAAGTTGGGATTCGAACCCAGGACCTCTTGTACCGTAGAACGGAGCTTAACCGGCTGCGTGAAACGTTGAACTTGTATGTTCCGCAGGTAGGTCTCTAAGCTATGTGATTGTAGAAATAATTAAACAAATATATTGGACGTCAGTTAAAATGTTTTGAAGAACAACGTTCTATAGAACATTTTCGAAAAAAAAAAAAGACTGTTGTTTGTTGTGATAAGTTAATGTGTAGAAAACACTTCGAAGTCACCTTACTTCACTGTAATCATTCCAAAGTCACAAGAGAGATAACCTTTGCTGGTGACTAACTCAAAGTCACTGGCCACTTAATCAGTTCAGAGTAGGCCTATGACTGCACTGTAAAAAATCAGGTGCCGTAAAATTAGACAAATTTAGCTGCCGAAAGTAAAGTAATATTTCCTTACGTACGGTAAATGAGTTTCACATTCATCAAACTTTAATTTACCGCTTCGAGTAAAATTCACGTACACGACAGTAAACTTCACGAACACACAAAGAAAAGTATAGGACACGGCGTATAAATTTCTGCGTATACCTTTACCTCATAGACCTAAACAAAAGTTGAGCGGTACGAACTTCTTACGTTTTAGAAGTAACATTACTCAAAAATCCTTCAGTTGTGTAATAGTAAGTGTACTGAATCACTCAGGCACGGTACAAGGTCACTGCATTCCATTACTCGGCGAAATATTTAATATTCTGAATAAGGTTCTATCTACAATGCAAATTAAATAAAAAAATAAAAAAAAAGTCAAATGCCTTAAAATTTTCAAAACTTAAATTAAGAAGAAAGTTTTCCATTTAATTGTAAAGTATTTTTAACATTATTTGCTATTATTCCACTTTATAAATCGTTTGTATATATAAGTGTCATAATTTAGTCTTACGCGACTAGCTTACAATGCTTAGAAGTGACTTTACCTTTTTTACCAGTGTGTCTTTACGCTATTGTGATTTTTTTGAGCTGTATAGTACGTAATAATTTGTTTTTCTCTTTAACCTGTAAATATTTTCATCCAAAACATTTGTTATATATTCTGTGCATTTTGCACCGTTAACATGTCTGAGTAAACATTACACTTATTTTGGAACTTATCCTTTATAAGATCTTTAGGCACTATCTCTTCACGTCAGTTGTTCTTCTAAGGCTTTTCTGAACAGCCAAGGTTACACAATTAGGTAACTTCAAAGGGTTATAGTGAAGCAGCGGGTTGACTGCAACCTCGTATGTCGGAACAATGCAATTTCCCGCATACAGCAAGTTTTTATGTCACTGTTATACCTATATATTGACTAATATGTGTGTTATATAATTTAAAATTTATTTTCTTGTATGGTAAAGATGTCTGAATAGTTATTACGAGATATACTGTGATTAATATGTCTTTAAAGTGCTTTTGCCTTTCTGACATACGAAGTTGCAGTTCAACACGATCGATATGCATAATGAGCCTCGTCGACTGAACAAGCAAGGAAACGTACTTGAACGCGCTACATTAAGTTTTTTCCTTGTAGTTATATAGACCTTTTAATAATTTATTGTCTTATGTTTTATTGCATTGTCCGAAGCTATCATTTACTCCTGTGAGACTTACGAATATTTCAGAAAGTCCCGTGACATGGTATATTTTAGGTATATTTTTTTACTTCGTTCCACCTCATGAAAAATAAATTCGCATAAAATGTCTGATATAAATGTACGTGTATAATACGCTTTAAGTAATTATACAAGTTTTTTTTATAGTTGTATAAAACCTTTAACTAAAATTCTATACGTGCGGTAGCCTACGACATGTGTGCTAGTGTGAACGTTGCTCGAATGCGAGATCAATATTTAAGAAGCTTGATTTCAAATATGGTTAACAGCAGACATCATATAACTTGCATGCAGTTTCTCGTATAGTTATATGCAGGATGTGTTTTATTGTTTGCAGGACCTCGAGGAGGCGGAGAGGAAGCTGGGCTCCGTCGTATCCAAGGCAAAGAAACCAGCAGCTGCGCCTGTGTAAGTCATGATATACAATCATTGCTCTGAACTTTAGGAACGCCTATACAAGCCAACACATAAAAAGATAACGTATCATCTCGGCAAATTTCGCTTTGTTATACCTAACTATAGGTATTTCGGGGTAAAGTGAACACAAAAACTTAACATTTGAAAAATATCACTAGGCATATAATTCGACATTAAGGGCCGTTTCTATAAACGGCTTTCAAATGACAACCAACTGTTATCCCCATAGAGAAAGCACTGGTGAGCAGTTGCTTGTCATTCCAAAGAGGTCTATAGATTAGGCCCTAAGTCTAGTAGCCTTAGTTCTTGTGCTGTTGGCTGCGAAATTACGCAATATAGTTCCATGTAATTTCATACTTAAATTCAACCATACTGAAACAAAAACAACCAAAATCAACATAATTGTATTTTATATAAGCAATAAAATTTTTTTAATGAAACTGTATAGATTATTACTGACCTATAATTTATCTTATATGCGCAAACATCAAGTGACGTGTCCACAGAGGTTAAACATTTTCCGTCGTTAGCCGTCACACGCGGAAAGGTACGAATTATCATAAAATAGAACTTTGGCAGAGCTTATTTGAGTGCTCGTTTTATTCTTAACTGCCTATACAAATTTTCATTCTTAGGTGTCAAGGAATCGTTTAGGTACTTTTCAATACGATAGAAGAAAGCATTTTTTAATATATAGACGTTAATTGTAAATACTTCACAAACCAAAACAAATATAGGGTCTACTACTGTATTTTCATTTCGAATTGTGCTCATTATAAACGCACTTATTCTATAAAATGTTATAAATCAAACTGTAAACAATTTCAAGGAACAATTTGAACGTATATATATATATATATATATATATATATATATATATATATATATATATATATATATATATATATATA
>PNEQ01116601.1:29335-70381 GCA_003012365.1 Medauroidea extradentata | reverse complement strand
TTTGATGTTCACACAAACGTAAAGGTATGCCAGTTTTTAACATTTCGTTTACAGCGAGGTTACTCGAGACGGAAACACACCACTTAATACAATAACAGGAACTGGGAGAGGAAACGACCATGTCCATTATCAAACAGTCTCAGCGATTGCCTAGATAATCCCAGAGCTGGGAAACGAACCCCGGTTCCTCCGAATGTGAGTCCAACATGTTACTGTTGTTCCGCACCGCTTAGTAACATTAACAAAGAAATGGCGATATCGTCAAGTCGTGCATCAAATTGCGATTTAAATATGTATGTTTTAGACGACAAACTAAACATGGTTGTTTTGTATTGGGGATTGCTAGAATAAATAGGCTTATTAGTATCGATATAAACATTTTTGGCCTGATACATCTTATAAAGTAACCTGGTCGAAAACTGTAGTCGGAAGAACAATAGAAGAAAATGGTTCTTTAAAAACTACCCATGTAGTTTTTATCTTTAATTTTACCTCAAGTTAACAACAAAGTCACTTTGGTTGTTCAGAATGGCTGGTGTCAACAAGCAAAGATTAATATGTACTATTAGGTTCTTCAGTTCTGTTTATTCAATAGTTTTTTTCAGATTGAAACACAGTGATGGTGTTGGTTTAATACAGTATTAATGTGAAAAAAAGCAAAATATTAAAAGTGTTCAATGATTGCAGGAAAGAAAAGAGTGAGAAAGTCAGTCCTCTGAATGGTGTTTTCGTGCCTGACATCAAAGATCTGAAGAAGAAGCAGATAGATGACTATGATCCTCACTTAGACAGAGAACTGGACCATCCAACCAAGTAAGCAAGCTGCCTGATTACTTTGTACACATAACTACTCCTTTTTAAGTGGCGCCTCACCCCTAAAGTTTGAAATTTCCATTTACGTATCATAGCTTTATTTTCATTGAAATTACGTATTACAATGTTCAGTTTTTTAGTAACTGCTCTCTCAATATTTTCACTTTAGATGGCGTGGTACATAATTCAACGCTAAAATCATTAATATACAACTGTAGGTTTCTTTGAAGCCAATTTGCGAAAATTAAACAATAGCTATCCTAGACAATAGTTATAGCCAACGTTTTAAACTAAATTGTTTCTAGTGTTACGAAATTCTGTGGCACAATCTGTGACGCCGGAACCTCATGCATTTAACTACGGCGCAAGAGATCACGCGTAACAAATTAGTAATTTTGGATAAATATATACTCATAAAGATGGCAATACCATTATCTACGATTTTCATTGAGAATTTTATCCATATTGGCTTCGAAAAAAGCGTAGAAATCAATTGATATTTTCAGCGTTTATTTATCTACCACGTACTCTTAAATTGATATTACATAAGCAACGAACTCTGGGCGTTGGTAACGAACAGTATTATGCATTGCATTCAGCAAAATAGCGTATTTTCTAAATATTTTCAAAATGATGCGCACAAACGGGCAAGAAATTTTGTATGTTGAAAAAAAGTGTTGATTATCATTAAAATACTCATTGTTGTATGTAACACCATCGGACTATTAAACAAAGTTTCCCACGATTCTGAACATTTTTTTATTTAAATTTAACGAGTTTATTAAGTGGGACACATTTTAGTTTTATGTGCAGGATTCTCCATGTTTCACAATACTTATTACTAAACACTTCTGTATTAATCTGTCAGCTATTATAACATTATATGTTGGTGTTTGATTTGTTTGTTTTACTATTAAAGGATGCATTTGTTAACTGTTTAGCAAGACTGTTTACCAAGTCCTAGAAAAAACGACCTTAACTTATTAAGGTAACAATGAAGATATGCATGTTTAATTTACTGGCCAACTTTTGAAATGCGTGTTTTCAGGTCTATTTTAAACGTGTACAGCCTGATAGGACGGCAAATAGCGTGGCTGTCACGCAACAATGGTAGCCTATATCGTCAGGCGCTGTGTGAGGAAAATATCATGAATTAATTTGAAGGTTTTAGAATCACAAGTGTACAGAGTAAATTTAAGTCTTTCACGATAAAAACGTACTCTTAATGACTTTTTTATTTTGAAAATCTATAATGCAACTTTATTATCTATAGATCTAGTTTGACACAATCACTTTAAAATATAAATTGAAAGGCGTATTTAAACATTGGAAATGAATTTCTTTATCCTGTAAAATTATACTGTCAATTATACTATTCGGAGAAATCATATAAAATACATTATATATGGCTTAAGCGACTGCGAATGCAAAAGAAAATAGTGGACATTTAAATGACAAATTGTAACTTATTTTACTCGTTTCTCAATAAAATAAAAGTTTGTACTCCTATAATCCTCGAACCCTTACATTATTCTTTAAGAACAGTTTATGTGTATCGTTAAATAGGGTGCATCAGTTTGACCATATGAGGAGCAAACATTCAAAACCAGACATGTCCACCTTATGTAGCTGTAAAAAAAGTGAATAAGCATATTTATAGCACTAAGTGAGAATAAACATACCCATTTTAATAAGACATGTGTTTTTTATGGATTCTGAGTTCATACTCGTATGTAACACATCTTAATTATTTATAAAGGGCAGTTTACTAATTTTCGGGATTTTGGACATGTCTGGTTTTGAATGTTTGCTCCTCATATGAAACTATAAGCAACTAAACACCTTTTATTTCTGAAATACATACAGTTTTCTTTGAATGTCTATTGTTGACTACTTTAGACAGATACCTGACGTATTTGTTTTGTTGGCAGCAATACGGAGACGCTGCTGCATCTGCTCAAGGGTAGCTTGGGAACTGGAATTCTTGCCATGCCGAACGCCTTCTATCACTCTGGGTATGCGGTGGGAGTCATTGGCACACTGGTCATCGCCCTTATATGCACATACTGCATTCACATGCTGGTAAGTCTCACATTTGTATGAAAAACGTCGTATAAACTCTGTATGTGTAGACTTATTAGTTTTTAACGTTACAATTTCCGTTATGGCAAAATTAAAAAAAAATAAGAAAGCAAAATAAATTGGCTGATGAAGAAATGAAGCAGGAGGAAGTTCCCTCTCCCTTGACGCTAATTGAAATTAGAGGAACTCATTTCCGAAATATAGAAAATACTTTCGACAGAAAACTTAATTTAATTTCGCCGTTTTGAATCAAGTTAAAAAATAGTGCCTTTTCAGAAAAAAAACATAATTTTTGTACCTTACTAAAGTATTTTGATGTCAATTTAACATAATAGTACATAAAGCAAAAAATATTGTGACAATGTTTTAAAACTTTCTAAAAATGTTCTGTATTTCGTAGCAAAAGTAATGGCAAATGAACTCCTATTCATTTCCCCCAGTCTTGAATCTTGATCCACTTTCCCTAATACAATTGCGTAACAGTGGTTTAGTAATCCAAGTTTATTTGCGAAACTGATTGATATATTCTCAAAATGAAATACTCTAAAGAGGAATGGTTTTCGTGTACCTTCTGAACACAATGTGTATTATAAACAGCCTTCCTACATAGAAAACTACGACCTTTTCTAGTCGTTATTGCTCCAAATTACTATCTCCATGTTATTTATATGCCAATCAAAGGTCGTGTAGTGCACTTTGTTGTATATTTTCAATTAAAAAAATTATATGGTCATAGGTTAAATTTCTGGAGTTGTACTAAGACGACAGAACCTCGTTCGTGCTTAGGTACAGTGGCACACTATGCTGCCGCATCAATGTCGCCCTTATTGCGCCTCGGCTTCTGTGCCTCCAGTGTGCTAAATAGCTCTTAAGTTTATACTGTTTTTGCGATAGTTATATTTTAGAACTTAAACCAGAGCATACCGTAAACCGGGGTTACTTTGACCATTTTCGGGGTTACTTTGGCTATTCAAAATATTAGTTTTTGGGTTATCTGGTAAACAAACAGATAATCTGAGCCGAGTATTTTAAATAATTCATTTTATCCTTGTAGCTAATGTTTAAACTTTCGTCATTAAACAATATAAAAACCAAAATTTTGAGTTGTCCAAGTTACCCCGCTAGGTCAAAGTCTGTCTGGCTGTTTTGTTTAAAACGGTTTTTGCCGTTATAGCTAATTTTCTTATAGCATGAAATTGTAAGTCTACTAACCAGAATATAGTTAATTACGTAATTAGCTAAAGCCATAGTATTTACGTGTTTTGAAAAAAAAATCAGCCGATATGGAGAAGACGATTCTAAACAAAACTGCCAGACAAATTTTTGATATTTGTATATGAGTAAAAAATTAATATCGCTAAAATAGTAGAACCTAGAGAGCATGGCCTTAACGTAACCTCCCCCCGTCCTTATGCCTTCACATTATTCAGTGCGAAGGCGCGCAGGAAGTCCAGATGTCTGTTTCCTGTTTCGAATGTGCAATATTGTTGGTGACGTGATGTTTGGCTGTTGACAGGTGAAGTCCGGCTATGAACTGTGCAAGAGGAAGCGTGTCGCTAAACTTAGCTTCCCGGAAACAGCTGAAGCCGCCTTCATGGAAGGACCTAGTCTCTTCCTGAGAATTGCCCCCTGGTCTGGGTAAGTAACTAACATTCTTCTTGCTCTCTCTAAAGGCGTGTTTATTAAGTAACCTGCCAGGGTTAGTTAGGTTTGTTCAGCTAAGGTACCTGAACCGAATACGGCCCGCTTAAGGTTCAAAAATAATGTGTGCCTAAGTCATTAATTATATGACTAATATAACACATGGATGATGTAAGACAGATATTTACAGATTGTGTACGTTCATACTGGAGACTAATATGTATCGAGCCCTCATTGATCTCGGCGTTGCCACACATTGGCAACTGGTGGGCCATATTGAGAACTGGGCCGTATTCGATACAGGTACCTTACATAGCCAGGTTTACTGGGTCGTCTGGTTACGTATAAATGTCGGCTAGCTATTGAGAATCATATACATCTGGTGCATGAACATTGTTGCAGCATGTAAAGGGAGGTTTTTTTTTAAAGAAATAATACTATACGTGTGTTCGACGATATAATTAGCTGTACGAGAAGAAAACGCATTTAAAACTATGCTTATTATTTTTGTTTTCTAGGTATTATGATTTGAAACGTGGTTTCGGGGCACCTAAAAAAAAAAAACTTACTCGGTTGTTATCACGTAGAAAGTACCTACCGGAATCGTTAAAGAGAAACAGATTGGCATGCACTACACTTTGCTACACACTTTCCTACCTCAAATGCGGCATCCAGCTCTAAATGGTTCTTAAAGGTCCCATTACTTATTGGGCCTTTGAATAAAAAACTCTATTCAGTATAGGCCTACTGCTTTAAAGTCTTAAGATTAAATTTTACCCTACCCATGTTAATCTTGTGATCTTGACTTAATATAAACCACTCTACAACAACTAATTTTGCAGTCGCGGAATTTAAATGAGGAATCAGATTTTGAGAAATCACTTCTAAATAAATTCTTAAAAATCTTATTCTTGCAAACAAAATGTTCTCTACACGAAATGTGTTTAAGTAATACTGCCTCTAACAGCCAATAAAATACTATTTAATATATTTTTTTTTTTTTCGCGAAATGTAATTAAGTGACAGACTACTATATAGATACGTAATATTATACATTTTTTGTTTGTTGCTCAACATGAAAGTATTTCTTATGAAATGACACGTACATTACTTTCTTTTACATAATTTTCTGTAAAATTGTTTAGTTAAGAAGTAAATTCTTTAAAATATATTTTACTTTTAAATTCCATACCATAACTATAATGTTTTGTAGGCTTAGCAATTTAAAATGACAAGTTATATGTGTAGCAGTTCAGTTATGCATTATTTCCCGTAATTGTATAAGGAAATGAATGGGAAAGTCATTTGTGTGTTTTAGGCACGTGGTGAATGGGTTCCTGCTGATATACCAACTAGGAACGTGCTGCGTGTATGTGGTGTTTATCGCCAGCAACCTGCAACAGGTGAGTGCAACAACATAGATCCCTCTACTGAACGTAGCCTATAGACATTTATCTGTGACTAGCAAAGTTGTAAATGCGATTGTATGGCCTGGGACTAATAGAATGGGCAGCCCTATCTGTGTTTACTCACACTGTAAGATACATGCACCCATTGTATCGTTGGGTTGGTATATTGCGAAAAGGCAATATATATAGTATTTTTTGCAATGCGATATTGGCATTTTAAGCAGTTTACCAAAAGGGCCAATGTCGTGCGCTTTAAAATGTGATATTGGCCTTTAGAACTATATACCAACGATAATCTTGTCAAAATAATTTGAAATGATGGCCCTTTATTCAGGCGAATGGCACGTAAACATTTCAAAGTTACATATTATTAACCACTGTTTGGTTTTTAAAAGGGCTATTGTTATTTATTGTATTTCATGAACGTATTAACAATTTACAATTTTTATTTTTTACTGAAGGATAGTATCTGCATTTGTTTCTTTCACGATATTTGTTCAAAACAGGGATGGCAACTTTAAGCTGGGATGTTTAATTCAAACACTCAATGTGATTCCTCTTCGAATCAATATACTGTCACCAGTGTTCTACAAGGACTTTGTACAGTCACATAGAATATTAAATTACAACGTGTAAATAAGTAAGATACATTTATTTACATTCTAGAAACACTCATAGAGTTTAAATTATATTTCCTGTAATTTTACATAACAATACCTGTTTAGAAGCGGTTGTGTAAGCTGGTCATATTAAGCCTTCAGAATAACATCGTCCAACACAAACCCGACGGTACAGTAACATTTTTGATATCATTACTTCCTTGCAGACACCGTATCAAAATTGTTGTCTTAGTAAGGCGTTAAAACCACCTTTAACACGTTCACGTAGCACATTGCTACATTTTCACCGCCCGAATCATACTTGATCAACGTTCAGAAATAATATACATTTACAATTTTATTATCTGACATCGCCAATAAAAATCAATTTTAGAGTAAAAAATACTCATATGTTCTCAGTAAAATAAACACTTTTTATAAACGTCGCCAAAAAATAGCACATAAAGTTTTTTTTTAAATTGGTTGCTTTCTTTAAATTTTAGTACCATAAGATATGCTTGCCGTGCTTTTTTTTTACGAATGTTCCTATGTTAACATCAATGTATTTAAAAGTGGTCAATTTACCACGAACAGGATTAACAAATTACTAATGCAACGTTCACTGTGACCGTATTCCTAAATTTTCTAAAATGTTAATGCTGATATGATGTTCTAGATTTTTGTACAAAAACTTTTCAAGTAGTTACACATAATTCCATGCACACACTTTAATAACAAGCAGACACAAACTTAACTACAGTTGTTCACAGCGTTAATAACCTTTTCACATAGTAGAAAGGGCATGTTTACAATACTTGTGTTAAAAACCTAATTTTCAAACCTTTGTTCAATTATTAAGTGTTCATTATCTAAGCACAACTTTTAACAGGTAATATTATTTATTTCATACTTTTCAGGGCGCTTGTCAAAATTTCAGTACACAGTTCTGAAAAACAATGTGTATTTACGAAAATTGACCTTCTGTAGTTAGTTTTCTTGGCCAAAACTTGGATATTCGTTCACCTGGTGTTAACCAGGTTGTTTCAAATGTATGCAAGCAGTTATCTCGGTTAAATTTTTGAACGCAAATAAACTTCACTCGTTTCACTAATTTGTTACTTTGTAGTTGATATTCCGGTGAGTTTTCGTAGACACCGCGTACACATTATTTATACGTACGTGTGTGATTTGGCTTATTTGGTGAGAAAGTTACATCAGTGAGTTTTCGTACGACCCTTGAACTCTGGCTGTTTTCCAGGTGTTCGCAGACTACTCGATGAACCTGGACGTGCGGATATTCATGCTGATCATCCTACTGCCGCTGGTCCTGATCAACTGGGTGCGAAACCTGAAGCTGCTGGCGCCGTTGTCGGCTGTGGCGAACGTCGTGCAGTTCGTCAGCTTCGGCATCATCCTGTACTTCATCGTCGACAAGATGGAAGGCTTGGGCAAGATAGAGGCTGTCGGCGACATAGCACATATACCACTCTTCATCGGCACTGTGCTCTTCGCGCTCGAAGCCGTCGGCATGGTGAGTTTGCTGCGTGTACTCTGACCTCTATGGTCGGTATTTCCCGATGTTTATGAAAGGGTTAAGTACTTCTCAAGGACCTGATTCACAGAGCCACTGATTTTTAGTGAAAATAATTGTTTCGAGCCTTTCTCTGTATTTATGTGGCTGCGCTTGATGGCCAATGAATGAATGTTTTCAACCCTAATGGTCTTGGGTTATACCCGCAAATTACAGACACAGGGAGTCGCAGTAACCTTGTTATTATTTACACAGTCAAATTACACTGTAAAAAACTTCTTAAAATATGTAGGAAATAATTAACCTAAAAGCAGTATGGGACGGTTAGCGTACTTCCTTCTTGTAAATAGGCAATCTTTTATAATTGTTGCAATACAAGTCTACTTCTTCAGTAAGCATTTGACTGTTTTATAGAAAAGTTCAGGAGTGCTGCCATAGCTGTCTAGGAAACAATTCTACCCTAACTGCTTTCTTAGGGCTCATGTACGCACGTATGGCAAATTTACAAACTATTTTTGGTGTGTAGAGTCGTCTTAGCTCAAAGGCACGCTTCCTATATCCATGAAGCAAAGTTGCAGATGTGCACGTAACGTACTCTATCAAGTTTGAGCAAAATTGTTTTTACCGAACATCAGTGACTCTCTACCGGCGGCAGTAAAAATGATATAGGCACTTCTTATACGGACATCTACGTAATTACCGCCTTTATGCGCGTGCAGAGTTTTTGTAGTCGATCTATTATTGATATAATTTTACTTGAATTTATATTTGTTGATATTGTGACGTATAGTTTGCATCCAGATGTTTCTCAGGTTCGAGACAGGGAGGTTTCAGATAATTATAGGTAATCCAGATAATGTATTTTACTTTTAACGATATTCCCGAAACATTAGATCATCCAAGACATAATTGAAACTTAAATTTCTTATTAGATTAGACTGTTCTGTGTATGTGTATTATTCCAGCACACGTGATACAAGAAACTGGCACGAAAATCGTGCATATCCCAATTTATTATAAGAAACGCATAGCCTAAAAGCAGATTAAATATTAGGCTAAACCTTAGCTATTTGTGTGCGGAATATACGAAAATTAGAAGCATTGGTTTTTATTAACTTAAACATTTAGATTTAGAATAGAATTAAAAATAATTCTGAATTATTAATAAGGAAATACTGATATCTCCCGCGCTAAACATTGAAATTACAGGAATTTTTAAGAGTATGTTGTGCTGTTATAGAGTTAACTTTTTTAAATTCCTTAGTTCTTTGTTTATATAAATCTAAGGAAAGGTGTGAATTTAGAACTATTCCTTGCAGGTCTTGTTAACTAAACATGCATCTATAAAACAAGGGTAAGATATTTCCTCAGAAGCAATGAGTATAATTCACTAGAATATAGCTATTCAAGGGTGTAACATTTTATTTTACTTTGCTTTATTCCTTATTTATGATTTCGACCTCGTTTACACGCTTGCCTTGACGTCATTCAGACAATATGAGAAAAAAACCATTATGGTTGCTGACAGTTAATTGATTATTTCTTCAGTTGTACGATAATAATTGTAATGTATGATTTTCCAAAGCCATTTCTAATAACGAAATTCCTGGTTCGAATTGTATGTAATAAAAATGAACGTGTGGTAGTTTTAGATGTACTGTTAGTCCGGTAACCAATTAACGAGAATTAATTAAAAGTACGCATAAATGTTGGTGACGTATGTTTATGTCCGAAGTTACTAAGGCTATGAGTTCGAATCTCCATAGCCCTGCTTTGGATCACAGGTAAACTAAAAGCGTGTGTGGCAGTTTCAAATACAACTAAAACCCAGTTAATAAATAAGCGAAAATAAATCAATCTTGCCTTCAGTTTTTTTTTACGGATAAGCCAGTGGGATTAAGTTCACCAAAGCATTGAATTCGAGTTACCCGATTACTGGTTAGATTTCCGACAAGTCAAACAACTATGTGGCAGTTTCAGATGCGTCTCTATGCCAGATTTTAAACAGACAAACATATAATATACTCTCCTTTGTAAAACTTTAGTAACTTTCTTATAGTTATGATCGCCTTACTTTTAGTGTGTTGTGTATATTTTATGTAATGTGAGCATTCATTGTTGGTTATAAACTGAAGTTGATATGTCAAATCCACCGTATATGTACTTCAAATTAAGCATTATATTGCGAATGACATTACATCAGAAAATGTACTCAGATCTGTCAAAATTGTGCGGCAATGTACCGTAAAACGAGGCGATAAGAAACACTGGGGAAAGAGAATTAATATTATAAATAAATTCCTAGTCTACGCCTTTTGCTTAACAAAATTATATTGAAATAAAACTGCCATTTATTAACAGTTTTAACTTGCCTATCTAAAAAAATAGTTAATAAAACAGGATTTATACTGATATTCATCCCAGTGTTTCTGATCACACCGTTTTAAGGTACGAAATAGAGTATTGAATAAGAAAATTTCAGAAGGCTGATGGAGGTGTAAATGTCTGTGATTGCAGATCCTACCGTTGGAGAACAACATGAAGACACCAAAGGACTTCGGCGGTACTTTTGGCATCTTGAATATCGCCATGTCGGTCATCATCTTGCTGTACGTGGGTGTCGGCCTGTCGGGATACGTAACGTTTGGCAGCAAAGCCGAGGGAAGCATCACACTCAACTTACCATCAGGTGACCCGTGAGTATTATCCTGAATTTTACTTTGTTAAGACGTGTTTCGAAATTCTGTCTGGATTTATATGAAAATATCATAGGTATGTAGCTTTGTACCTTAGTTTGCGTTATGCAGGATAAATACGAATTGCATACGTGTGATTACGAAACAATTAAGATACTACACAACTTTATCACAAGTTATTGAAAATCATATACAGTTTTATTAGAATTAGGAATAAAATTATACTACACCTGTTTTATGATACGAAAGTTAATAATTTCTGCTTAAGAAGAGAAACATGTCCTTAACGGCACACAGCGTATAAGAATTTACAAGACACAGAAGTGAGCATACGTTAAGAATGATACGGGCAGACGCATCAAGTTTCTGCTACGTCGCTATGGACCAAAAACTGAATTATTGCGCAAGCGTTCCATCGAATCGATGTTACCACCTCATAAATGTAAACACTATAATTTTACTGTAAGAAAGTCTGAATTATAATTCCATGCACTTCTGTGCAATTAGTAAAACACATTGCTTATTTAGGATACTGACGGGGGTGAGTGAGTGGGTGAGGGCGATTTCGGTCAGGGCTTAACATCGAGGTCTTTAACGCTGGTGAGGGGTGACATGAAGTGAGTGTGGAGCGGCGCCAGAATGAAACGGCGGAGGAAACGGGAGATCCCCGAGAAAACCCACCGACCAACGGCATCGTCCGGCACGATTCCCACATGCTAAAATCAGGGGAACGACCGCCTTGGTGGAAGGCGAATGGTCTGACCATTCGGCTACCGCGGCCCCTAATGACTGGCGTCTAACGTTATGTAATATCTCAGATGCCATACTTGTATAGAATAAGTTGTCAAACCGAAGCTCTTAAACAAAGTTTCCGTTGCAAAATTAAAAAAAAAAAAAAAAGCAAGAAATCAAAGAACGTAGGTAGTGTTTGGTTAGGTATAGCATGATTTTGACCCTAAATAAGAAGAAACATCGTAGGCTAAATGTTTGGACAAGGTGACATAAGGTCCAGTTATTTAGAGTGTCTTTAAGGTTATCAATTTTTAATAGGTAACTTTGGGCCAAATATTTGCAGACCAAGTAAAACTTAAGACATTAAATTTTAGGCTGTGTGGTTCTGAAACTATTTGGGCTAAATTATTTAAAGCCAAGCGATGGCACCCGAAGAAGTTTAAGTCATTGTGGGTTTTAAATTAAATTTAAACTCAAAGGTGTGCGTGTTGGAAAGTCAGGGTGAAACTAAGTGGTCCTTGTGTCGTTGTTGCAGGCTAGCGCAGAGCGTGAAGGTGCTGTTGAGCGCCGCCATCTTTGTGTCGCACGCGCTGCAGTGCTACATCGCCATTGACATCACATGGAACCATTACATGCTTCCTCGACTTGAGGCACACAAGCACCGCACCTTCATCGAGTATGTGGTTCGCTGCTGCCTCGTCCTCATCACCTGTAAGTACCACCCTGACACATTCTTTGGATTGCATGACAAACATTCTGCATTACATTCGTAACGATTTCCTCTATCTGAATCCCGTCTCAGAAACACATAGCTGTTTTTAGTTGAAGGCCAGGTCATTCGATTTGGCAATTCAGCCAGCAAGAGTCCCATCAATAACACGTTGAGATCTCCTACGGCGAAGGCTTACTCTGAAATGGTAGTCTGTCCTACGCACAAGTGATTCAGGAAAAGCAATTGCCTTACGAGAGCCAAAATCACTACTGAAATGACTATTGTTTGTAGGGTTGCCAAATTGAAGATATTTGCTGCCTTATTCAAGAAACAGCAATTCAGTAACTATGTGGCTTCGTGAGCAGTTTACTGGCTCGATGATTTGATACCTCTTGTCCACGAATATAGTCTATGTGTGATACCATTGCATTGACTCCGGTAGAGCCTATACACATTTATTGAAACTAATTCCTTATTTAGTTCTCAGTGCATTGTAAAATTGATGCTGGATAAGTTTCCACATCAGAATGCCGGTACAGGCTGTATACGAACGATTTCAGTATCTGAATACGTATACAATTGTAAAACATATTTTATAATATTACTACCTGAATCCTCAACGTATTTGGTACATGGTTCTTTAAAGTATATATGCTCCTGAATTCTGTCAATAATTTATACATCTGAATTCCGGTACCCTTAGCACTTTTTTTCCCCTTTTAGTAATTTCAGGACCAGAATTCTGATACAAATGTTTTGTATTTACTAAAATGTTTTCTTACTTATGCTTTATTCCTTCTGCACATTATTTTTGAAAGGATACCAGTGTATGTATTTTTCAAATCATTTACTTATTTTAGCCTTCAACAATTTGTAAATAAACACCTAAATTATTTCATCATCTGAATCCTTGTACAAACGCACATTATTCACCAGATTATTTACGTATTTGGGTCTTTGATGACTTCTGTACATTACTCTATAAACATAGTTGTCCTTGAAATCCTTTATATGTGTGTAGTTCACACAATGATTTTCATATCCATAACTATACGAATTGTGTACCTGTTGAATGCCGTATTTTCATTTCTGAAATTCAGGATATCGTGTGCATGGATGATGAAATAACTTCTGTAGTTGTGTATAGTAACTTAATAAAGGTACGTTTGAAAAGAATTTAATATTTTTCTATCATCAGCTTGATTGGTATAAAAACTACCGTTTGGGAGGGTACCGAGGACAGGGTTGACTGACATAAATCCAACAATAGTAAAATTTAATATTACTCTGAACTTCCTGACTTATATATAGACTTTATTTTGAATTATTTTTTTAAAATTTAAGGACTAGAAGTACATAACTGTTGTGTCGAATTTTGATCTTATTTGCGTTCACACATTATGACAAAATATCAATGAATATCCATTATAATAAGGATCCTATATAAATATTCAACATTAATTCCTTACTCACTGCAAACAACTTAGTCATTCTGTGTGATTACGCGCAAGGTTATTTTTTGTTTATTAAAGCATGATTTAAAAAGTGCCCAGATAATAACAGAACACAATTGTGACTACCTACTTAGCTCGTGTGGGCACACGTTTATTTACAACCGTAGATCAACGTGGCATAACGGTAAAGAGCTGAACCCACATCCTGTGGGGCCCGGGATCGAATCACTTGGTATTAATTGTTTTCCGAAATCACTTGAGGGTAACTGCTGAAAAGTGAATTTTGCAGACTCCGTGGCCAATCCCCTATTCGAGTATTGCCTATGTGAGTGTTTTAGTTTCCAACAACTGCATTTAGACAAGACTTCGAGGTCTTCCTGACTACGGTTTAACTAGCAAGATCGAAGACATGAGATGTTAATGTGAAAATAATGGGGAGGGGAGTGGAGCTCTTCAGGCAATATGCGATAGATTGAATACTTTTCAAAGAACTGTTTATCATTCTACCACTTTGTATATTTTGTCACTTTTTAATATAATCTATCATCCTGAGTAATAAACAAATTATGTAGATTGTACTATACTCAAATTGTACAGTGATGGTGAATTTCGTTTAGAAACATAATATAGTGAAACCGCATAGGTCATATGCTTGTATCTGTCAGACATATACAATCATTCGGCTCTGTTTTATCTGGGACTCGCAGGGGTGTAGTTGCCAGATCATTAGTTCCCAACCTTGACGATCAGGGTTAAATTCATGTAATAGGTCGCTACCGATACAGAGCGTATAACACAGTAGACAGTGCCGTTAACCTGCAGGTTTTATAACATACTACAGTTTCTTCCGTCCGTCTTTGCACTTCGTCGTAATTCCATACGTATCACATATCATCCCACTAGTGTTAAACACTGACCAAAGCTTCAATTTACCCTACTTCTGCTGAGACACGCGGAGAACTCTACTTGGAAGGACTCAGGTTCTACACCTGACTTGACCATTCACACTTCAGTCTCCCACATTATTTCAAAATCACTCCAAACAAATACAGGAACGTTTCCGTAATACTCCCACTGTAAAAACAATCTTAAACTATGTTGAATGTTTTTAATCAGCTTAACAGAAAATATTTAGCATTGCCCTTTATAAATTTGTTAATATTGAGGCTGTTCCATAAAAATATGTAGGACAAATCGAATTGATTAATGGGGAATATCATACCATCTCCACTTTCTTAACATTCCTGTGCATTAGTGTGGTATATTTACTAATAATTTTCAACAGTGTACCATGGCAATTTGCAATCCTATTCTTGATTCTCTTATTCAGCGGTTCTATTTTTAGTCATTAGGCTGTCTAAAAGGCGGTAATACGTTATTTGATATGTTTTTTTCAGTCCTGCTGGCCGTGGCAATCCCCAACCTGGAGTTGTTCATCTCGCTGTTCGGCGCTCTGTGCCTGTCGGCGCTGGGCATCGTCGCTCCAGCCATCATCGAGACGGCGACCTTCTGGTACTCGCACGGCCGCGTCCGCTTCCTCGGCATGGTGCTGAAGAACGCGCTGATCGTGGCATTCGGCCTCTTCGGCCTCATCGTCGGCACCTACACCGCGCTCTCCGAGATCGTCAAGAAGTTCTCGTAGTCGCCTCCTCGTAATTTCCCTCTACACCCGTCCCCAAGACGTCAACCCCTCTCTCACCTCCATGAGTAGACGGCCCCGTGTCAACTCCTCGGGGAAGACGTCGGCCATCCTTGGGGTTAAGATTGCACGACGATTACTTGAAACCCATCGTCGAGTGTGATTTCCTCCTGATGGTCAAAACCACGTGGGTACATCGAGACCGTGCATGATCAAGTCCTGAAGAAAACCCAAGTTCCACAACACAGGTAGATTTTGACGGATGGCCTAGCGTAGTCTTAGACCATTCTTCTCCTCATCCACAGCGCTGATGGCAGAGGGTAGCCGATGACAACCCTGCATATCCCGAAGCGACGCAGCGCGAAGAAAACGTGCGTGAAAAAGGGCCTATCTGCTGAGTATTCCATCAATTCCTTCGTCTGCTGGTCGTCATAAGCCTACTGCTGTCAACGTCTGTCCATCGAAATGGGGTCAACTTCAATGGTTCAGACAGCTGATGAGAATACGTACACGATAAAGGGAGATGATGGTTTATCGTTAGAAAACTTGTCTGTTTGCTGTTTTTCAACACACGTTCAGCTTATCAGAAGATTAGCTTGTACTTACAGCTGTTAGTCTATTTGACTGAGCCAGTAAGAATCCAGATATTGTAATATTTAATGACTGTTATTGCTTGCAGACAGCTACGTTGTCAGAAGTATATCACCGAATCATAAATGTTGTAAGAAACTACAGTGTTTTCAAGGGTATGTTGGCACAAAATAATTTCGCGATATACCATAATTTATATCGATAGCTGATCAGATGAACTTCATAAGCACTTGGACATGATTTAACATTATAGTTGGTTCGCCTTTTTTCTGAACACTTATTTATGTTCGTTACTATTATTTTGTTTGTTTTAGTTTAGAAACTGATATTGTCATTTGATAATTTGCCAAAGTCCCTGTGAAACTTATACAGTCATAATTTCGGCTAGCTTTTAAAGTATACTTTAAAAATTAGTGCATTTAATTATTTGGTTTGGGTTACGGACCCGACCGAGCTAACTATTTTTGTCTAGTTGGTATATGTAACGGAAAAAGTATTCTCGTATAAATGAACCCAATTTGCGTGCGATCAGCATGGTATCATTTCAAATATTAACTTCCTAAAGTGCAAAATTCTTAAGTTTTTGCACTTAAAATATTTTAGCAATAAGACAACAATGCACTGATATCTGCTATCTATGTTATACGCGTAAAATATTAAAATAACATTTCACTGCTTTCAAACTTGAAAGTTTTTAGTTAAACATTAAATTTAAACACAATCTTCTGTACAAAAAAACTGAAATCACCTCAGTGCGATTTAAACGCTTAAGAAATAGTTTTTTTAGGTTATAATACGACAAAAACTTTAAAATGCCTTCTTGAGATGTTGAAATTCAAATATTGGCTTTTACAGCTATCACGGTTTCCAAAACCCAAAATAAATTTTATCTATTCGTTAATATAACAGAGTCCGCAATCAAGTCTTAAGAACATCATATCCCGTCACTATCTGGCAGAAATAATTTGAGTTTTTTTTTTTTTTTGCGTCGAGCTGGGTTGTCGTAGACATAAATTAGTTCCAAAGTTGAATGCACCATTTTGAGTCAGAACTATTTGTGTTTTTGTGCGATTCTATACTGGACTAGGTGTACAGTCTCTCAAATAAAATATTTATGTTATTGCTGAATGGAAATGTATTCCGTTGTGAGTATTAGTAAGTACAATTTTTTTTGTTGTCATTGTTCAATAAATCGCGAACCAACTACAATGGCTTGTTGCAATAACTGCCATAATTCTTTCTGGTTGTCTACAGCAAACATATATAAGTGCGTCTCGTGGTGTTTTGAAGGGATTGGTCGCTCTGTCCCCGGCCGATCAAAAAGTCGGCTTTCATGTGCCTTATGTACGGAAGGTTGGAGATGGCTGTTCCTTTAACGAACTCGAAGGAATAACATTTTCCTACTAGTCAAATGAACACCGAATAGTTGGAAAGTATTAACGCTTTTGCCATATGTGTATGAATGCAAATTGTTTACCACGAATACAGAACACGAAGAAATATTTTCTTCGTAACTAACCGCTCCAAATATACTCACAAACAACACTTTTTTTTTAAAGATGTCTATAACTGATTGACAAATTATACTTGAAAATAAGTTACGAGAGTGTAACAAATTCCCAAGTTTCACACAAACAAGAAGATAGATAACCATAGCATGTAGAAAGTGCCAGATTGGCGTATGAGTCTGTTTGCCTTAGTAATGTGCTTATCTTTTCTTGATATAGTTAACTGGTGTATTATTTAATTTTGAAATCTCAGTATTTTATCCTAAATACTTAGCTAGATTTGTTGATTGTGTTTGAGTCTATAATCCGTGATTTTGTATGTTTTTTTTTTTTTAGTTTGGTGTATTACTGTTCTCATTGGCATGTATGTTTTTTATGTTTATAAGTAAAACTTCCTAAGTGATAATTGCAGTTTGGCAGTATTGAGTTTTGTAAATTACTTCTGTAGGAAAATACATGTCGAATTACGCTTAAATTTTATTTGAGGAATCTGAAGCGTAATCTGAATTTTAATTTGTCAGTATTATGTATAAGTAATTTAATTAATTCTATTGTGCAATAAACAAACTCGTATGTTTTACATTTGTTTACTCTTAAGTAGCTGTGATTTTAACTATTATATTATACAACTTGTTGATAAAAGATTGCTGTATGTTATCTGAAATTCCTTTATATGAGTGTAATTGTCACAATGCCATAAAAGCCATTGTAGTTAATTGGTTAAACTTTTTAATTTGGATGAATTATAGCTAATTGTCGAGTAAAGTTACAATTTATTTTACGGGGCATGTTAAAATTTAGGAATGTTGAAATAATTTTGCATTAAGTTAGTCAAATTCTTGCCCAAATTCAATTACATGTGTAATATTTTATTTTAATAAAACGATGATTTTGCCTACTGTCAAAATAATTCTGCAGTTTATAATTGCATTAATTATTTCGTAAAACACGTAAAAATGATTTTTCTTCTAAATGTACTATTTTAAACTGTATATATCATTACATAATTTTGGACATTGAAATACATATCTGTCTTTAATTTTTTTTCTATTAATTTATTTATGGGAAAATTTTTAATTTAAATTATATTTGTGTTTATTTGTTATTTATTACTGACATATATGTCTGGTTATATATTGTTTGCACGCCTCGTTCTCGTAGAAAAATTTGCTGTTACGGGTTTGAGACTATTGATTTATAAAAATCAATATATAATATGAGATAAATTAAACTGTGCTGTTTTATATTAAAACACGCATGTTTGAGTGAAATAGTAATTAATAGAAAATGCCAATGTACTTGCACGCAAATTCTATATATCTTACCATTTTACTGCGTACGTAATTTTATTGTTAAATGTTTCTTAATTGTTAATAATTTTGGCAGTTTGTAATATACTTAAACGCATCCATTTTACAAAACACTTGTAACTATAGATACTGTTCATTATTTTACTGGTAAATGTATTTTCTGAATAAGTGAAAGTCTTTATACAAATTAACTCTTTATAATGTTTGTTATGTAAATTTTTATTTTTCTTTCAACTTGTCTCATTTAATATATGCGAATTGTATATTATCTAATTTGCATGCATTTCAGTTGTTGGTTTGTCACCACAATGTTAATTTTTTCAATGTCAGTAAACTAAAGTTGTCACAAAAATTAAGGAAATTGTGAGAAGAAAAGTAAGTACAAGACTCCTATAGTCAGTATAATGGCTGTGTAAAAATACTTTATAAATAATATTAGAAGAAAATGAGTTTCACATGTTATATGTTGCCACATGTTTTCTGAAATTTATTGTTATAAACAATTGTAAACAAGTAGTTATGTGACTGTCAATTTATTAATTTTTCATGTGCAATAAATTATGTTATGACATTAATTCAATTACGTTTTAATTTACTAATTCTTTTCCACTTCCTTCCCATGAACTGTCACAGTTTAACAACTTAAAATTCATGCAAGTAATTTACACGCTGCTAAGACTTTATGACGTAATCATTTTTTTGTTTTCCATTAATATCTAATACTTATATAGGCTAATTGAGATTCAAATATTCGATACTATTTCCAATACATTTGATCTAAATGAAGTACATGTCCGTTCGACGTAATGTATTGTAACTGTGAGCTCATATTCACGACTTAAGAGAGCATGGTACGTAATTCATCACTAAAACATTTTATTTAAGTTTTAAAGTTACTGTAGAAAAACTGAAAAGTTGTCCAACATTGTGAGCAAATAAGTAGCTATTGAAATGCGTGTTTGGTAAACTCTTATTGTACAGTAACTGAGTAACTCAAGGGCATGGGGCCGAGTTTCTTCGCATTTAATGTCAATTATTTTTTAAAACATAAGTGGTAGCCGATATTGTAAAATCGCTTCGTAACTTTGTTACGACTGATTTAAACGGCGTACTCTAATTTTGTCAAATCAGAAGACTGCAACATAGTTGCTAATTAATTAATTAACGAAATTTCCTTTTAAATGATAAATTAGCTATACTCATCATACAGTGTTTCTCGAAAAATTACATTGCATAGTAAAACCAATTTGCAACAAAGTTACGAAGTAATTTTACCGTATCGACTGCCGTATGGATTTTTAAAAAAATAATTATCTCGTAAGCCGAGAAACTAGGGCCCAAGTCCTTACATTTCTGTGCAATAGATTACTTTAAAGAAATGCATTACATTGATAAACAAATGTGTTAGAAAATGACAAAAAAAAATGATATTTTTTGTTTTTTATGCATTTAATTTACTTTTCCTGAAAATTCATGTAAACCTTTTAAGTTATAACTTATGTTCACACGCCATTTAAAAAAAAAGTACTGTGTTAGGTTCTTTCAGCACAGTCATGAAAAATTTTAAAAAATCCCTACTTGCATCGCACAACTTATGAATAAAGAACTTCTAAACTAACGGATGTGGAATTTTAGTTATTTTTTCATGTATGTAGTCTTTAATTTGGTTAACGATATAACCATACACTTTGTTGAAGTAGAGAAACAATTGAACATAAATAACCCACTGAAAAGTAAATTTGCAGGAACAACGATAATACAGTTATTTGGAGTGACTTCGTACCACTCAAGATCTCTTTGGAACCCCAGAGTTATTAAATTTCAAGTGAAGTTTCAAAAATTTCCTAAATATTACCATTTTTATTTAATTAATGTTTTGATCGCTGAGTTACCATTGCAATTGAACGACTG
Source organism: Medauroidea extradentata (assembly GCA_003012365.1). Taxonomy (NCBI): domain Eukaryota; kingdom Metazoa; phylum Arthropoda; class Insecta; order Phasmatodea; family Phasmatidae; genus Medauroidea; species Medauroidea extradentata. The sequence continues at coordinate 49,753 of PNEQ01116601.1, read as the reverse complement.
TGCAAAAAGGGCCAACCAACAAAGTAATTTATTTTGAGATACTCATACCAAATATAAAGATAAGATCCAAAGTATGCGCCCTAGAAAAATAATTAGCATTAAATCACATTGTTTGAATTATAAAAATACCGTTGTAAATAGGTTTACACAAGGTTAAGATACACACAGTTGACTATGACCTTGAATATCTCAACTTCAGTGAACTGTGTGTTAGTTATTTTTTGCACAACTTCGTCCAAATGCAAGCGATAAAGCCATTTCATAGAAGACAACATTTTGTACGAAATGGCTCTAGAGTAGTACTAATAAGTTAGCATAAATGGCTGTATTGGTTTAATCTGTTCGGTAAAATGAATTAAAGTTGTGTTATAATGAAAACGGTTTAATGGCGATATTCATAGATAAACTATATTAACGCACGGTTTATTAAAAATAAATCTTTGCAAAAAATAAAATGAAATAACTCTCAAAGCAAAAATTTTTAAAGAGAAACTTGAAACTTCAGTAACAAACACAATATGAGTGTTCATGTTATTATCTGCCGTGAATCATGAAAACTTTGCAGCAAGCTATACGGCATCAAATAAATGATTTACTTCGCAACGAATGCACCGTTTTCACTGTTCGGAGGTACACGTCTGACAGAAACTTCGAAAAGTTGTGATGAAATGCCGGCACTGACCTCAATCCTTAACGTATATAATATACATACACACACGTGAAGGACGATGCCGCTGGTCGGCGGGTTTTCTCGGGGATGTCCCGTTTCCCCAGCCCATTCATTCCGGCGCTGCTCCATACTCACCTCATGTCACCCCTCACCAGCGCTAAAGACCTCGACGTTAGGCGCTGACCAAAATCTCTTCACTCACTCACTTACATACGCACACATACAGAATAAGCCAACGTGGAGTGCGTTAATTTCGTGGTGATAGCGCACAGAAAACCACGTCGAAAATATGTTTTCAATTTGTCGCTAAGGTGAAAATTGTGTGAGAATGCTACCTTGGAAATAGACATTCAAATTTCATTTCAATTAAAATTTCGAAACCTACTTAATATTAAATATAGAAACTTTGTACAGTGTCTTATAAATTGACTTCTTTCTATGTAATTAAGTTGGTACACAGTAAAAAAATTTTTGTACTTTTACAAAAAGTTCTTTTGTAAATCAGTTTCCAAATACGTTTTTTGTACCACTACGAAAATATTTTGTAAAATTTACAAAAATCTTGTACATTTACAAATTTCTTTGTATATTTACAAACATTTCTGTAAATCTACAAACACATTTTGTATATTTACAGCTAATATCCGGTTCATTTTACAATAATTGTTTGTAGTGATACGAAAATTTTTTTTGGAAACTACTTTCCAAAAAATTTTTTTGTGAAAGTACGAAATGTTTTGTAAAATGTGAAAGGTCTCCTAGGTTTATTTTGTTTAAATTCAAAAAAATCTGCTCATTAGCATTATTTTACTAGTTCCCAAAGTTGTTTGCGATATTTGTAACCACTTTATTGGTTTCTGATATCTTACTTTTATTATCTGACTTATAATGTTCTGATATTACGTTACAAGAATTTCCTTGTAAATTTACCTTTTTTTTTTTTTTTTTTTTACTGTGTAGTGTCATTGGTCCATCATTGCTCAAGTGGCGCACGTCACTGTTCTTCTGCTTCTAGCTTCGGAACACTTCACTGCAAATAAAGTTCTACTACAGAATATTAAGGGGTGTGGAAATTTATGATATCGAGCGGACGACTGGAATGCTCAATTGTCAATAATATCTGAACTACTCTTCAAAATTCGATGAGAATTCTTTCCCGAGTAGAAATTTTATCAGCGGACGTTTATTTATATAGCACTATGTGGTAGTATACTTACTTTCGAGTAACAAAATTAAAAATGGGTTTTAAAAAATTAATGACTTGAAACAGCAAAATCTACAAAAAATTGAAAACTGGAATTTTTATAATTTTTAATGTGATAATATATACGCCTCTATGATAACTGAATTTCAAAAACACTCGGGTTTTCATTTGAAAACAATTTTACTCTCAGAAAACTCTGCACGTGGTTTACGGATGGTACAATTTCTTTCAAAAGAAAACGCGAGTATTTTTGAAATTAGGTTATTATAGAGGCCTAGATATTATCATATTAAAATTGGTAAAAATGACAGTTTTCCATTTTTTGAAGATTTTGTGGTTTCAAGCTTTTATTTCTAAAAAAAAAAAAAAAAAAAAAAAACTGTTTTTAATTTGATACTTGAAAGTAAAGCATACTACCGCATAGTGCTACACAAATGAAAGTCCGGTGATAAAATATCTACTAGGCGAAAAAGCTCATCGAATTTTTGATGAGTTGTTCAGATTTTAAAGACGATTGAATATTCAAGTCGTTCTTTCGACATCGTACCATTCCATACTTACAGGCGTGGAAGATTAATTAAAAAAAATCGTCTTGTTGAGAAATGCTAGTTAGCCGTTTTCGAGAAATCGTATGTAAAATTAATGTATTTTTGGTAACGCCTAAAACGTATACAAGCATTACGACTTCCTTGCAAGGCGTGTGACCAAACTAATAGAAGTGTTGCAATATCTTAGACTGTCGTAACAATAACATGCCTAGTAGATCTCTTACACGCCTTGCAAGAATGTCGCAATGCCCACATATGTTTCAGGCGTTACAAAAATACATTAATTTTACAAACGATTTTCTCGTAAACGGCTATCTCTAGCAATTTCCGACAAGTCAGCGTATTTTTTATTTATTTATCTTCCGTGCTTGTTTAATATTCTGTAGTAGAACTTGAATTACAGTGAAGTGTTCCGAAGTTAGAACCACAAGACAAGTGTCGTGCCCCATTCGAACAAGTAAAGGCCAATGAAATTACTCAACTAAATTACTTAGATTAAAGTAAAGTAATTTATAACTCTACAAAAGTTCTGTTAACAATATTAAGTAATTTCAAAATTTTAATTGAAATGTAATTTGAAAGTCAATTTTCAAGGTAGCATTACTCTCGCAATTTTATTTCATTGACAAACTAAAAATACATTTTTAACATGTTTTTTTTGTCAGCTATCACAACACGAAATTTACACACTGCGTCCCGACCCATCCTGGATATGTATCGGTGTGTGTATATTTATGTATATATATATATATATATATATATATATATATATATATATATATATATATATATATGACAGACTGACATATCAAACTGCAGCCCAAACCACTGGATCTAGAATAGTAAAAATTTTGTGTAGTTTCCCCTCAGGTTTTAGGCGAGCACTAGGAACGTATTGTTCGAAATTCGACTTCTAAGTGGGTGAAAAGGGGTGAAATGTGTTCCCGAAGAAATGTCGACAGAGCTCAAACCTGAAGGCCTATCATTTCTATTTTACTTTTACAGGACACACATGAAAATGCATTTTAGCCAATTTCAGGACTTTTAGAAATTCAACATTTAAGAGGGGGGGGGGGAATATCTTAAATGTGTGATTAATTATCGACATGATATTTTTAAATGTTTGATGTATTGTGAGTTTACAGTTAGAATTTATTGATTTGTGGACATACGCCATTGCTCATGTTTTGCTGCTCAAACCTGTGTTGAATGAAAAAGTACGAAAACGAACAAGAAAAAAGAAATATAAAACATACACAAAATTAGAAAAAAATTATCTCAGAGGAATTATGTTAGACAGTGATGGATCGCAATCCCCGAAACGTTACATTTTTTCGTTGGTTTTAACTTGTGTTGTCTATTGTTTTGTGTTTGTTTTCCACTGTTCACTGTATTTTGTCTATTTCCATATTTTTTTCGTAGTGGGAATTTGGTTCTATATTTGTGTCTGTCTTTTGTGTTTGGATGTTGTGTCGATATTCGACTGAATTCTATCTCTACGGTTCTTTGTTGTCTAATATAACAATTATTTTGGAAAAAAACTGACAAAATTCCTCTGGGATAAATTTTTTCTATTTTTGTGTACGTTTTATATTTGTTATTTCTTGTTTGTTTTCGTACTTTGTCATTCAACACAGGTTTGATCAGTAAAACATGAGCAATGGCGTATGTCCACAAACAAATAAATACTAACTATCGATGTCTATAGAATCCTTCGGGATAGAGAGTTGGTATTCACTTTAAAATGTTGCTTACGGAAATACCCGAAAGCAGTTTTAGGATTTTTTTTTTTAAATTCAACCTCCAAGCATTAAATAAGAGCCAAATGTGTTTTTTTATAAATCGTCCATATCACTGAAACACAATTGACTGTCGTCGTGGTTTTTACTTGAAATGGTTACGTATACAAATGACTAACATAGGACTCAAAGACGTTTAATAATTTGATTATTAAAGGGGGTGAAAATGCGCGAGATGTGTTTTAGAGTATTCCTGTATGCGTATCGAACAAATCGAGATATCAAAGTGCTCTTTGCTTTATATTGATGCTTATGTAAATATCTAAATAAAATTTAAATTTACTTTCCGAATTTGGCCCCAAAGATATAAAGAAAGGGTAAAAAGTGTTTTCTATTCACAATCGATATAAATCGACCACGTTGATTATGTAAATAGCGACGTGATTTTTGTGAAAGAGTGATGCTTATTTAAATACCTGAAAATAATTTTTAACGAATTTTCGAAATTCGCCACCTAAGGAGGTGAAAAGGGGTGAAACGTGTTTTCATTATTCGTCGATATATCTTGTGCCCAGCGGACTATTGTGTTTTCCGCAGCCACGAGACACCAAAGAAGTATTCTAAAACGTAGTTCAAGGGTTTTGCGAAATTCACTCTCTTAGAAGGTGAATGACCTTTAACGTGTTTTAGATAAATTCTCTGAACCCGTCCAGATATACAGTTAATTTTTTCTTCAGGATGATGATTACAGAAATGATCGAAAACGGTTTTAAGATTTTTCGTATTTCGAACTCTTAGTACTGTTAAGAGGTCATATGTGTATATTTACGAATGATCTATTTTGATTTGACTGAACGAGCTACCGTCGTGATTTGCATTTCAATTGGATACATACCACAATATCTTTAACGTGAAATTAAAACATTTCGTAGTTCGTCACCCAAATGGGTAAAAAAGCACGAAATTGGTTTTCTATTAGCCAATGATAGGTTATCTATCTAACCAGTAGAGATATTGAGGTGTTGTTCGCGCCAGAGTGATGCTTACGTAAGTATTTAAGATTAGATGCAAGTTTTTTTTTTTTACTTGTAAGATGACTTGATTATTAATAAAAAAAACTAAGTCTTTAAACTTTCAAGGCAAACTATCAGAAAAGCAAGTGTGACCATCGAGAAATAAATTATACAGGAGTTTCACGCTACAGTATCCTATCGAGGCGCGGTGCTGTACAACCTCTATGACTCCAGGAAATAAATAATTAATTTTTAAAATGAAATTGGTTTTCATGAATTATTTCGACGTTACGTAACGCAGTTGTTTATAGCTTAGGACTACATTCCGGGAGATTCTGTGCACGAATTCCGTTAAAAGCTGTGTGCAAATGTTAAATTCTGACACAAAAACTGCAAGGCAGATCGAATTAGAGAAAATTGCGTGTAGTCGTTTAAAAGGGGTAAAATGGATTATGTAGCTCACTTTCTACCTAGGTCCCTCGATAACTTCAGCTCACATTTATATCATATCACTAATCCCAAGGTTGGGGCACGAAATACGTTTCCGCGAAACCTTTTCCCAACAAACCTTTCTAATGGTAGTAATCTTCAAGTGAATATTTGGAAAATAGGTAATTGAGGACACCGTCACCAATGGTTATGCACAGGGTAAATCAGACGTTTTTAATTCGCTTAACCTCTTACATTTAAGAGTCTATTAACTACCTTACAGCGTCGATTTTGCCGTGATATAAATAAGGCCTAGGTGAAGTCGCTGTTAGTGGCAGGGACAAACTTAAGACTACTTATTCTGCCGCAGAGTTAACTCAACTAGTAGCTTCGACATTCTAACACTTGATGACGGAAGTACCAACGTGGCGTACAAGGAGGTTTTTCAATTAAAGTAAATATTACCAGTTGTGAATAATACTCGCAAACAATTCCTCGGGGGACTGCTAGTGTGTGTATGTGTGTGTGTGTATATATATATATATGTATATATATATATATATATATATATGAAACTAGCTGTCCGGCTGCGGCTTTGCCCGCGTGAAATTATGTAATGTAAACAGTAACTCTGGATAAAATATGTGATGAAGGCATTTAACAGCTAGCGTACTCAATAACAGTGAACTATAAATTGTGTAAAGAGCGCGCAATATGCTCGTATGATGTCATAGTAATACCCATCGCAAAGTCTTGCACGGGATACGAACCCGTAACCGCACCCCTCCCACTCCACAAACTTAATACAATACCTGAGTGAATGCTTAAAGGCAGGCCGTGATAATTCTTTCGTGCAGGCTACAGTCCAAAGAGGTTTTATTTATGAGTAGGTTGGCAGAGTGAATACAGGATTGTGGAGTCCAGCCGGCAGGTCGCTGAACCCGCGCAATTTCTAGTGCTCTACAAGTGGGGGGAAATAATTGCAGTTACTGGAAAGAATGTTAAATATCTGCTGCTTCAAATGTGCTCTCTTTACCATGGACAGCTTGTAGTAGGGCACATGGTCCTGCGGCTGCTCTCCCCTCCCCGGAGCTGAGCACCAGCAATCAAACCCCATTGCGGGGATCCGGGAGCCAGCGTTGACCTCTGACCCTCAGCAATTGTTTCGTGAGAGGAGGCGATCGACAGTTTATTCTCTCATCCGGGCGCGTGTGTCGCAGCTCGCTTGGTTGGTCTGCAGACAGCGTCTTCTTGCTGCAGGGCTGAAGTGGGAGATTCGGGTAGCATATTGTGCACGGAAGGACACACTTGACACCTGGAAAACTTTAAATTTATGTGCACAGTATCCATAAAAGTCTGGACACTTTTTCCTCAACTACTGTGAAATTTGTTTGCATAAATCACTATCAAAAATAGTTCAAATAAAACAAATGTCTGCCTAAGACCTTAAAGTCGAAAACCACATAACTACGGACCTCTATTTTCCGCGAAAAGAATTTTGTCTCACATTATTTCAATGGCTTACGTGCACATCTGTAGTTCTGTTTCGAGGTCACTAATTGGATATTTTAACTCTCACGAGCCTTGCGATTCTACCGGCAAATCACAGACGTGTGGTATTTCAAGAACGTTATTGTTATTGGTTCAGGCAATTGAGATACCGATCATCTCATAGACACGCTGCCAATAACCATGAAGCCGAATAACAGATGTGCACGTAAGACACTGAAACAAACTGGGGCAAAATTCTTTTCGTAAAAAAAAGGTGCCCCTACACATAACTAGAGAAGGTTATGACGGTTCATCGCGGGAAATCTTCACTGTTAGTGTGATATCAACACACGTTCAGCTAGCCAGAAGGCTTTAGCTTGTACTTGACTGAGCCAATCAGAATCCCAATGTCGTAATATTTAATGTCTGTTATTGGTCTGCAGACAGCTACGTTGTGCCAAACGTGCATAACCCAATCATGCAAGTTGCAAGAAACTTCGGTGTTTTCAAGGCTATATTTGCACAAAACATTTTCCATCATCTCTAAAGATTATGATCTTTGAAAGAACTGTGCAATGGGAGTGCATGACTGGATTCAGTTTCTTGGACTGTCAAAGAAAACTAAACAAATAAAAGAAAACCATAATATAAGCAGAGTATGCTTTAGTCAGCAAGATACGTACACAATAAGAAATTCCAAAATGGAATCGGGTCGAATAGAAACAAGGAACAAACAGATAATAAATGAAAATAATAACAAATAAAATATAAAACCAAGTAACATGCGACACAACGATGAGATGAAACAAAAAACACAGCAAATATCAGACACGAAGAGAAAAATAACAAATGACGAGACGAGACAAAATGCAACAGATAACAGACATATACAGAAAAGACAAACGGCACAACGAAGAGACGAAACAAGACACAGTAGTTTTCCAGACAGACAGTGATACGACGTTTCGGGAACAGGAATCTGTTCCCGTCATCAGGTAGACACACAGGGTTCAGGAACACGAGTGCGACTGATTAGGAGACTGGAAAAACCATGGGTCTATATAGGGTAAGCCCACTTATCCTGCTCAGCCAATGGGAGACGAGCTGTCTCCTGATTGGTCGCACAGCATAGATTGACTCTGACTGGTTGTGATGGGTTGAGTGTGTGTTTTTGTTTTGTACTGTAAAGCTGTTTCTTTCTTAACCAATGGGATCCACATATTTTTTAATTCAATATTCTGTTGACTGAAAATATTACTATTGCTAATAATAAAGGCTGATTCTTTGATTTTTCTTTTAATTTTGTCAGTTTCCTTTATAAGTGGTTTCGAGTCTTCCCAAAGAATTTTGTGGCTATTTTCCCGTGCATGTTCGGCCAGTCTAGATTCTTGGGTTTCGCCTTTCTTGCAATTGCAATTGCAAATCAAACAGCTCCCGAAGCTCCTCGAAGAATTTAATGAGTGACTTGAGAACTTCAGCTACTGACAAAACATCTATATAAATTTTCTGCACCAATGTCCTTACTTTTTTCAGTCTGAGGACACTTCCCCAAAACTGTGTCATGATTACAGTTTCGAGGCTATTCAATTTGGAGATTAAGCCTCTCGCATCAGCTCGGATTCCACTTTTTTGTTCATGGTCTTTTTTCCAGTTCCTCAAGAACAGAGATGATTGCATCCCATTATTCTTTTAAGGATCTCAGAGCATCATACCCTGCAGACCCTCGAGTAGTTGATGGACTTTTCACTGTTAACGACGTACTCTTGAACATATCAAGTACTGCCAATCTGTGTGTTGAACTGCGAAAGAAATTGTAAATCTCTTGAAGCATGCTGAAGAATGACGCTCATTCTTGGCAAGAATCAGCCACATGACTTCCTACTAAATTAAGCAAGTGACCTGCATAGGGAGCATAGTATGCTAGAGGACTTACTTCTAGAGTTCTAGCCTGGAGTCCAGAATAAATTCCAGACATATTCGAAGCATAATCGTTTGATTGCCCACGACAATTCAAAACATATAGTCCGAGGTGCTCCAAAGTTTCGCTCACAGCCTTAAACATATCAAAGGACTTATGTCCAACATTGGGCAGAAACTTGACAAACCTCTCAACAGGCTCTCCTTTCGGTTACACATAGCGTAACACAATTGTTAATTGATCGTCATGCGATACATGAGGAGTAAAATCGACGATAACTGAAAAGTACTTGGATAATTTAGCTTAAGAAATGATGTCATTGAATACTCGATTCGCCAGGAGCACAATGAACTCATTACGTATTGTATATGATAGGCAGGAAGTTTTCCCACTTCCTGGGTTTCCGCACTTCCTTATATGATCAGCTAAAAAAAGGCCAAACTGATATATTGTTTCATCTGATCCTCTAAATGGAAATCCTCGTAATGCTAAGGCTTTTATGATAACAACTCTCTGTAGAATCATTTTCCAATCGTTCATTTCCTGTTCCACCATTTCTGTTAGTTTTGAATTGATTTTCCCCAAAATGTTCCCTCTTTCTTTCAATTTGAGGATGCTATTTCTGTGACAAAGGGAATTTTCGTGGTCCTTTAACCTACACGAATCATTTTTCCAATCATTGTAACCATCTTTTACAAAATGTGACTCTGATTGTTCATCAGAATGAAACTCATGACATGGCCCACAGAATACACTTGCTTTTTTCTCTGAATATACCAACCATACTCTTTCCTGAGTCTCCCCATTAATCAGCTTTCTGTAAAAATGTTTCGCATTAAATGACCAAAATCTGTCACCATACTGCCTCCTGGATAGTGCGAAGTCTACATTTTTATTCTGAACGAGCCCATACTTTGCCATATAATCTCGCAACTCATTCGTGATTACCCACTTCGCTGGATCTGGAACGAAAAAGTTTCGAGTTGTTCATTTGTAATAATTGGTGAAAAGCTGCCATCAACATCTGTATTTTCAATATTCTGTTCTGCCAGAAGAGCTTTACTTACATCCTCTCTAAGCTCTCCAGTAAGCATAATTTCATATTTGTTGTGTAACGAGCAACTACTTTGCGGTTCAAAACTTCTCGCATTTGAGTGTGCGTCTTCCTCATGAGTAGCTGGAGTAGGAAGTGCCGGTTCAGTAGTTCGCAATGCCAACCTATTTTTCATAGCTTCGCTATTCTTTTATCGCCTTCTTCTTTCAAGTTTGCTTTTTTTCTGTACTCTGCTACCGATGGTCTTCTTTTTTGTTGGTACATTTCAAGTCTGAAAAAGGAAACTATTTTAAACCTATGGCTCGCTGTTGTGCAAATAACATTTCACAATGGCCATTGCTACTAGAATGTAAAAAATCAGCCACAATTTACAATGCTGACTACTTATGACATCCCGAAATCCCGCACTATAACGATACTTTTTGTTAGCAACTTTGGAACATTCATAATCTCCGTTTTTCGCCATCCTAAAAATTCCAAATCACAAGCGATTGTAGAGATGCGAAACTGCGGAAGGTAAATACATGGAGCCAGTCGTCAAGTTACTAGCATAAAAATCTTGCTATGAATTAAAATTTTTTCACAATCCCTTTAGGAATGTTGACAAAACATTGCTGCTGTTTGATTTAAGCAGGTAAACTGACCATATATCGTGATATAACATAATATCGTGATAAACCACGTTGAGGGCTTCACAACATTGGGAAGGCTCTGTACACCGAGTTCACTAGGTCGCCAACAGAGAGCAGGCATGTACAATTTCGGCAATAAGTGACCACTGTATCAAATATAATGTCACAATTAAAATGTTAAACATGTTTCTGTTACTGAAGTTTGAAGTCTTAGTATCACGAAGTAGGGTAGGTTTACCCTAAATAATATTCCTTTCCTGGCTCCTTTCTTTAGCACAATGTTCGAAATAGTTACACTAGATGGTACATTTGGTTTTGTTAGTGTGTTAGTATGCGCTCACATCATGAAACGAGTGAAAAGTAGTTACCGCTTAGACCATTGGTATAAAAAAAAAATCTCCAGAAACAGTAGGTAAGGTACATGGAGATAGATATGGTTAAAATGTTGTGTCAAAATCCATGCCTTGCTTTGCTGCAGCTGAAATATAGTAGAATAATTACCTACACTTAAGGTATTGGAAAACTGCATCTCTTAAGTTATACATACTGTTTAAATTCTACCAATTTTCTTTTCATTACTTAACACATTTCTTTGTGAAAACCACTTGGCGATCAATGTTACGTAGGAGAAGGTGAGAGGCTATATAGAAACGTGGACGCCACTCCGAGCACAGTGAAAAATTATGCAATGAAGCACCAATCAACCATGCCATCGTATATCCACAATTTTCACTACAGCGTTAGAAATACAATTATTAGCGCATATATAGTAACAAACAAACATTTTAGTGTGAAATGCTACACCTACACGACGGGGAAAAATAACAAAAGTAAAGCTTTATACATTCATAATAATCTGTTCGCTGTTGACTACTCTAACAATCAAATGTAGTATGCACTTACAATTAATATTACGCAGAGAGTCCGAGTTCCAAGATTAAAAATAATCAATTGCTGGTTTATATGATGGAATTTAACCATCAAACGCGACACTCGACACTAACAATGTAAAACTTTACTTGCAGGCAAGTGCATGACGATGAAGTGAGACACTACAGCAACTTAAGAAACAGACAATCAACGCCTGAGACCGCTTTCCTTTAAGGGCGTGGTCTACCGTAATTTTCGTCACCATTTTTTTTATTTTTTATTTGTACCAGATAATTTTTTTCTTATTTGAGACACAGAATGTGACTAAATTTGGCTCTTATGAAATTGTTTTATCTCTCATAGTTTTCGCGTAATGGCTTCTTAAAGCCATATTTTGCATGTTTCCGTTTTAACGACTACACTAAAACCAACAGACATACCAAACTCAAAAAAATCACAGTGGATAAGGACGTTGCAGCCTACAATGTCAGGCTCATAAAATTAAAGAATAAAAATTATTTGAATTTTTAAAACAAACACTGAATTTTTAAAATTTTTATTTTCAGTTTCAGCATTTTTTTAAATTCAAATAATTTGTATTCGTTATTTTTATGGGCATGACATTGTAGTCTGCAACGTCTTTATACACTATTTTTTTTTTTTTAGTTTGGTATATCTGTTGGTTTTAGTGTAGTCGTTAAAACGAAAACATGCAAAATATGACTTTAACAAGCCATTACGCGAAAAGTATAAGCGATAAAGAAATTTCATAAGAGCCAAATTCAGTCACATTTTGGGTCTAAAATAAAAAAAAATCTGGTTCAAATAAAACATAGAAAAATGGTGATGAAAATTGCGGTAGCCGCGCCCTTAATCACTAATTGTACTGGTAATTAGTAACGGTAACCTCAGTTATAGTTTCGTTACTGCCATGTAGTGCTAACGAACACTGCAGATCATTGGCTGTTAAATCATGCTTGCTCGTAGACCTGTAGGGCTTAATCATTTGCTGCATTTAAATATGGCCTAGATTGGCCTTATGGGAAATCCGGCCTGCAAATTGTCACAGTGTTACTTTTCAGACAGCGATATTTTTATCATTCTATTTCTGTCCGAACTCCACCCTGAAAATAAGATGGAACATGGAAATTTGCGTATTGTCTTAAACGATGTTATTATTATTCCTATAGTAAAAAAGGTCACATTGTGTAAGTGATATTTCATTTGCTTAAACAGATTGTATAGTAACATCAAATTGTAATGTCTACTAGCCGAACACAGAGTCTCGTGATTTTGACATATAACAAACATACACTACAATGTTCACAGCAGTTCCATCACTTATTATCATGTTCGTATCAAGTAACAGTAGAAAGTATATCACAACTAACAAAAAATGAAATGATTATATACTTATATATATACCGAGATGTGTATGTATGTGCCCTATGGACTCCAAAACGGCTGGAGCGATTCTGATGAAACTTTTAGGCTATCTTAAGATTAGCCCAGCGGGTGATCCTGTGAAGTTTGGTAGCGATCAGTTCATCAGAATATTTTTTATTGCTTTTTACTCATATTGTGTCATATTTTCCATACAAAGTAATAATTAATTAGGCTCGAGGCTTGGAAGTGTGCGGCATGTCAATGGTAGACTTCAATTCTTGCCTATAGATAATTAGTACTACCAAACTTCACAGGATGTTTACCGTATTTACACATACATAAACAAAATAACTGAAAGGAAAAAAAAAACATGGTTTCGAAATTGTTTTCTGGGAACAGCCGACATCAGATTTTTTATCAGGAAATTCAACACCCACCACAGAATTCCGCTTCGTTGATGGAGCGTGTTGGGAGTTGGCCATCCAGATCCTTGATAGCTATTGTTCATGACATGCAAGCGACGGTTTCCAAGGCAACAGAACAACATTTAATGCTATGAAACATTAACTATATCACGACTTTGCAGTGTGCTGCGGGATACATAGCGTCTATGCTATTGACACGAATTAAGTGACAAATTAATTTTTGTTAGAAGACGAATAGTATTTGCCAGACTTGACAACTTCTTCTTGACATGGTGAGCAAAATATGACATTGCAGTTATTCTTATAATGATGCTCTAAATTTAACACCTTTGAACGTTTCTTGCAATGAGAAAGAATAACGTACTGTACTATTGTGGACATACGCCATTACAATATTATGTCATCCCAGGAATCTTAGAATGAGACAGAAAAAACAAAGAAAATACGAAAAAAAAAAAAAAAGGAAAACAAGTCTAGTTTGGCTGTAGTCAACACATCCATAAACCAAAACAACAGAACATGAAATATCCCATAAGGAATTAGTCAAAAGCAAGAAACTAAGGAAAATGAAATGAACATCCAAAATCTAAAGTAGAAATACAAAACAGTCTGTAAATATCAGGACACCATAGCACAGACAGTATTGTCTTATATAGTTTACTTCAACCTTTTGAAAAAGATTATTAGTTTGACTGAATTTTTAAATTTCTTAAATTTATCAAAGAACAATCTTTCATTTTCTCTTTCTTACGTTTAATAATGTCTGTTTCGAGGTTTTATTTCGACTTGCAGTTCTTACTATAAATACCCCTAAGCAACTAAAAGCAGCTCTAATGTGTACCTTATTATTGGCTAGGAAGTAAGTTTAGGATTCGGGATGTGTGAATTTCTACCAATTGTGTAGTAAATCGTTGAGAAATTAATATTTTTACTTGGGTTGAGAATTTTTAGGACTTTTGATTCACAGGTTTACATTGGCAATTGTCAATGACGTTGTTCTGTATGTATTTATGCTCGCACGGTTACCGTGTGTTTGTTCTATTTTGATGTTAAATGTATCAAGCTGCCCCAAGCGTCTCAAATCATCCACGATTACAAAATTTTAATTCTGTGTTTCATCTAGACCGAATAAATAAGTACCGATTGTCACCAATAAAACATGAAAATCATGCTTCAAATATCCAACAACTTTACTCAAATAATAGTGTTAGGCTTTATCAGCATTTGTTTGAAGAAAAGAATTCAGGTACTAACAATGGAATACAAAGTACTATATCCGTATGTACAACTTGCAAACGTAATAAAAACGTGTCCAGCTGCTAGAAAAAGTTGAAAAATGTAAAGAGTGCACTTATTTTGTAATACTGTAAACAATTAACCATAACATACAATTTAAGCTCCGAAGTTGAGTTGATTGATCTTAATTGTTTATGGGTGAAAAAGTGTCGTCAATTTTTATTGATGTATTTTTTTAATCATAACTATGCATATGATTTTTTTTATGAAAACTTACTTTCGTATGAGCATACCTTTTTTTGAAATGCAAGTATTTATGACGACACAAGCAACAGTTTGCTAGTTCTAGTAGAGATGGGAACATTAGAAAGTAAGTACTAACTATTTTACGCTGACAGTTTCTGCAGGGAAGCGTAATAAAGAACTTTAATCAATAACGACATTCTAAATAAACCAAAGAGTTTTACGCTGGAGTTTAACGTAGACACAGTTTAAATAATTAAACTTAAATACATGTTATTTCCAAAAAGAAACAACTTTGAGCTGACAGTTTTACATTCTATCTATATTGCTTCAGAAGTAATATTTCTCAAGCATAAATATATATGGTAGCTTATCCCAAATAATGACAGTGGTTTTTTAAAGATGCTATACACGTATCAGAAGTAAAACGAATTATTAATTTTTTTTGCTTCCATAAATTTAACTAAAGTTGTATGGCTTTGAGTGTTTTTTATTTTGTTGATGGTAACAAACGTTGTTTCTTCAACTTCAGCTTCAAAAGCCGATCAGTTTCGACACATGGATACAAGTATTTGTCATTTTGTTACGTCAATAATAATTCTGTAAATACAATGAGAGAAAAGGAAATAATAAGTACCATATTTCTGTTAAAATACGGACTGTAATTCAGTCTGTTTGTTGTTACTGTTTGTACGGTTCCTGCAAAAATAATATGTTCTATAAAATATATATCGTAGAAGAAAACGATGTTTGCTTTTTCTACAGAACAAATTGTTGTAGGCGCAATCCAAAGAATACTGACAAGATACCTAGATTGTTATTTCGGTTTAAATGTAAGTGTGAAACCTATAACGGTACTATTTTATCAGTGTGGTCCATGCTGCAAAAATAGGTTGGCACTTGGACTGTGATTCTAAATTATTGTTTTTTACTGTACTTACTCTATAATGTATATAGTTGTGGTGTTTACTCTCAGACATAACAAAATAAGTAAAACAAAATGGATTCCGTGTTTCAGGTATGGCCGAATAAAGCAGTTTTGACATGGAACGTGACATTCCTGTTTTTGGGTGGATTTACTTTTGCTCAGATTGAGATATCACGAAAACTGAAAAAGGAAATGATAGTTGGAGTAGCTGCTGTCGTCAGAAAGTACTTCTACAGGAACAAGAATTTTGTAGCCCTCTACTCAGATTGGGCAACTAACGATGCAGTATTAGATGAAGTTCTCTCACACTTGTACGTTAATAGCAGTGTTCCTCTGCTGTGGATCCCGAAAAGACCTGAGGATATTAATCACCAGATCTTTTGCAGGACGGAGACTACGGAAAATGCTGTGGGATACATAATATTCACGCACTACATTCCTGATCTCTGTCTACCAGAATACAGATGGACAAGTCTGCCCTTTTGGAACCCACAGGCATTGTTTCTTATAGTTGTTGTGGGTGCCTGTCATGAATCACCCGAAGAGACTGTCCGGATATTTAAAAATTGCTGGGACAAGCTCAACATTATTAATGTGGCTCTCTTGTACTCGAGAAGTACTTGCTCTTCTGGAAGTTCCTATACACCCAACACTTACCTAGTGGTTTACGATCCGTTTAAAAACAAACTTTCAGCAAATCAAGTCAGCGAAATCGGCGTGCAAAATATCACGAGCATATACTATCAAAAGCTTAGAGACACAAATGGTTACAGATTCTTCGTAAGCATATCCCCAAACCATCACTTAGTCCACGCTGAATTCTCAGACAATTTGCAGATTTATTACAGTGGACCGGGAAAAGAAGCTGCATCCGTATTTGTACAAAGACTAAATGGTACTTTTGTTCCTATCCCACCATCAAAGATTCTAAAACAAACCGATGCGAGATTTTCTAAAACTATTTATGCCGACGAGGCTAACTACAACTTGTTTCCTCTGGTCAAACATTACGCTTACCCCCATGAGCAGGACTGTGTCACAGCTGTAGTTCCAAAAGCCGAGAAAATTCCAACGTACCTTAACATGACAATGCCTCTTAATTCAGGCATGTGGGTGATGCATTTCTCTACATTTATTCTGATCGGTCTTATTTGGAGGCTTATTTCTTTCTACGATATCGAAAAACACACCAATAAGAATATTTTCTTGGAAGTTGTCCGGCTAATTTCATGGGGATCAAGTTTACTGGTTCCCAAATATTTTATTCAAAGAGTGGTTCTTATTAGTGCGCTTTTGTATTACATATTAATAAGCAACATATACCAGGGTTCATTGACAAGTTTTCTCTTCTCCGCCCGCTTTTATAGGGACATTTGTTCATACAATGAACTATTTGAGACAGACATGATGATTTCAGCCTTCATACCACAAGAAAATATGGATTTGGTTATGGATGTGCTAGATGAAATCCCAGGAAATGTGGAATATTTACTGCAAAAACTCATTGACATTGAAGATGATCTACTCGCTCTGAGCATGGTAGCCAAGCACAGGAACATCAGCAGGCTCATGAGCCTTCTCAGGGCTCTGCACTTGAGCTCACAACCTCAGTTCTATGAAGATGGAAGCCCTTTGCTGCACATCATTGACTCCTGTTATTTTCGTGCTCCTATGAGCCAGTGGGTAATGACAGAAAACAATCCTTTTCTCGGAAAATACAGCGCCGTAATGATGTTCTTGTCGCAGGGAGGATTCGTATCGAAGTGGCGGCGCGATTACTCTGAGGATGCTGTGAAGATGCTTGCAATATCTGAGTCTGCATTGTCTCTTCCTCCCATTAGATTAGAACACCTTATAATTGCGTTTATATTGCTAATTTCTGGACTTTTGATATCAGTAGTGACAGTCCTACATGAAATATTTTTTTCTGGGAACTTTGTTAAAAAAATTAATATTAATTCAAAATGAACATGAGAAATATTGTGTGCAGTGTAAGTCTCTTAAGGTAGAGTAAAAATAAAACTCTTAGCTACTTTAGAATTGTACATAAAAACAAACATTCATTGTTGAAATATTACAAGAAATGGCCTGTCAATGTCATTCAATATTATTAAGAGCGCCACCAACTATGCGTTTTAAATGTGTTGCAGTGTTTACGTAAATTCGTTTTACGAAAGTTTTCAGCATGTGACCAATGTGCAAAATGAAAACACACTTCGGACAAGAACGGAATGCCATTGTTAATGACGTTGGACACGTAAAAAGTCATTATTTTCTGCTTATATGCCAAACACTGTTCAACTGTTACACATAAGATAACATGTCATATCTCCTAATAAAAATTTTTATGTCCAATTGTTTTATCATAATCACCTATCAATGTTGCAAAATGGCTGTTGTTGCGTAGTCAAAATAATAAAAAAATATTCCAGAAAAACATAATTCAGATTAATACCTAATTATATGGGCTTCTTCAAGACACTTATGTAAATACAAAGGGATAAAAATTTTTGTATTTTTTTAAATTGATGAAAATGAGTAAATATTTGCATAATTTTGACTTTTTTGCAACTACTGAAATTTACAAAACTAACTTCTGTCAAACAAGTCATAAATGAATTGAATTACTGGCTTTCAGTCCCTATAATTTTGAATTTATTAGTTAATTAGTTTTTTTTATTACCATATACGATACTCATATGACATTCAAGTAAAGTTCTGTAAGTGCAAAACATAAAAGTTAAAGGAATATTTCATTTGTTGTTGCTGAAAGGTACCTAGAAGGACCTCAAATGATAGTAACATGAGTCACTACAGACACACAGGTATACTTCATAACAATGTATAAAGTAATCGATGTTAATAAAAATGAAAACACATCAAACCAAAGCAGAGAGTGGGCCATATTTAGTAACAATTCACCCTGCAATCTGCGGCCTTAGAATAAAATATTCTTGAAACAATTTGGCAATGTGTATTACACATACCTATCACCCTAACACTGTAAGGTAAATTATTTAATTGCCAAATTTAGTGTGGCTGAATGTTTTATGAACATTACAGAATCCAGTTTTCAGATAAATTAATGAGTGTCTCTTTTTTTCAGTTACAAAATGCTCATAGTACTCAAACCTGAATCTGTTTCTGCTAAATGTTACTTCGTAATATTTAGACGCTAGGCTGGATGTAACAGTGCAGCACTTTGGAATTCACTACAGCAACTTACAAATGAGACTTAACCCTAAAGTGTCAGAATATTTTTTTTATGGTAACCTACCTGGAATTTGTAGGCTTACCATTAATATTGTCACATGCGTTAATCAGATAAGTCCTTCCAAGTGTGCCGCAATGACAATTGATGGTGAACACGACATACTCATTCACTAACTAACTTATCTGCGACTGCATAGGTCAGATGCCTTACCTCAAGATACTTGCTGTCTCTCCACAGAAATGTACATAACCAGCCTCAAACACTTCGGAAATGACCATTGACAGGACGGAGAAGGAAACAATGAAAGGATGAGAAAGCATATCACAACTGGTTAATTCACTCATAATGGGATTACTTAGAAATCAATTTTACTGTATCACCTTATCGCATTATAGTCATCCGATTGAGCAACTTTGAAAGTTTTCTTGTACTACCAACAATTCCGTTATTTTAAGTACATATGCAGTTTATGTGATAACGTTTAATTTTTACTGATACAGAAAATTGAATATTGAATTTAATGACACATAATAGATTTAACTATAAATAAATAGGCCAGGAACTAGGAAATCACTATATGCATATACTTATTTTGCAATCTGAGAAAAAAATTTTGTTGATGCAAACAAAATTTGTTTGAATCAACCAAATCATTTGTTTATAGAGGGGCAACGAAATATTTGTTTGCTCGTACCAAATTATTTTGTTCCCTTGATTTGTTTGAGGCAAATAGCTGAATTTTGTTAGCAGTACCAAATATTTAGTTGGTCATAAAAATATTTCGTTAGACATATTAAATGCGCATACAATATTTTAAGAACTAAAAAAATTATATTTTACTAACTTAAAAAGTTTCAGAAATTTTAAAGACTTAAAAAAAAAGTATGGTCGGGCCGGGATTTTAACCATTATCCTATCACTTTCATTTTTCCGTTCATTACCTAACCAACTGAGCTACGACCGTTTCTGTAATATTGAGGTTGTTATTTGTACAGGAAAAGTTGGGCCTAATATTAAATTACGATTGTACTGTTTTATTTTCAAACATGTTTGTTTTCCGTCTACGAAAACGTAAACGACGTCAAATAATACTACTAAATGATTGCCGTGCACCGCAGCACAAAGAACGAGACGTGCAGATGCGGTGGTTTTCAAGTTTATAGCATTTTCTTTTGTGATCGATCAAATTAACCACTTTTAAATGGTTATAGCTAAAATCAAGATACTTGAATTATGCTGATTAACAGTTTAGACGTCCTACTTGTCGCACAAACTTATATTTTGAATGTTGAGGTATACAGTGTTCGCCATCTTGTCGCTCACGCACGCCAGACTGCCATCTTCCGCGAGTCAACCAAATGGATTTAGTTTTGCCAACAAAATCATTTAGTCCATCGAAAAAAATTGTTGGTTCAAAG